>JASFXW010000215.1:0-69136 GCA_030490835.1 Annona cherimola | reverse complement strand
GGTGTAGTTGCAGAGCAGTTTTTTAAAGATTTAAACCATCAAAAGCATGTTATTTATATGGATAATTAGTTATATAAAATTTTATTACATTATAACACGTGTAGGGCCATTTTTGAAGTAACGGCACCACTGTTCCGGTGTATTTGCAGAGCAGTTTTTTCAAGCCATCAAAAGCAAGTTATTTATATGAATAAATGATTATATAAAATTTTATTACATTATAATACGTGTAGGGCCATTTTTGGAGTAACAACACCACTGTTCCGGTGTAGTTGAAGAGCAGTTTTTTCAAGATCTAAACCATCAAAAGCAAGTTATTTATATGAATAAATGATTATATAAAATTTTATTACATTATACTACGTGTAGGGCCATTTTTGGAGTAACCGCACCACTGTTCCGGTGTAGTTGCAGAGCAGTTTTTTCAAGATCTAAACCATCAAAAGCATGTTATTTATATGGATAAATGATTGTATAAAATTTTATTACATTATAACACGTGTAGGGCCATTTTTGAAGTAACGGCACCACTGTTCCGGTGTAGTTGCAGAGCAGTTTTTTCAAGATCTAAACCATCAAAAGCAAGTTACTTATATGGATAAATGATTATATAAAATTTTATTACATTATACTACGTGTAGGGCCATTTTTGGAGGAACCGCACCACTGTTCCGGTGTAGTTGCAGAGCAGTTTTTTCAAGATCTAAACCATCAAAAGCATGTTATTTATATGGATAAATGATTGTATAAAATTTTATTACATTATAACACGTGTAGGGCCATTTTTGAAGTAACGGCACCACTGTTCCGGTGTAGTTGCAGAGCAGTTTTTTCAAGATCTAAACCATCAAAAGCATGTTATTTATATGGATAAATGATTATATAAAATTTTATTACATTATAATACATGTAGGGCCTTTTTTGCAGCAACCGCACCACTGTTCCGGTGTAGTTGCAGAGAAGTTTTTTCAAGATCTAAACCATCAAAAGCATGTTATTTATATGGATAAATGATTATATAAAATTTTATTACATTATAACACGTGTAGGGCCATTTTTGAAGTAACGGCACCACTGTTCCGGTGTAGTTGCAGAGCAGTTTTTTCAAGATCTAAACCATCAAAAGCAAGTTATTTATATGAATAAATGATTATATAAAATTTTATTACATTATACTACGTGTAGGGCCATTTTTGGAGTAACCGCACCACTGTTCCGGTGTAGTTGCAGAGCAGTTTTTTCAAGATCTAAACCATCAAAAGCAAGTTATTTATATGGATAAATGATTATATAAAATTTTATTACATTATAATACGTGTAGGGCCATTTTTGGAGCAACCGCACCACTATTCCGGTGTAGTTGCAGAGCAGTTTTTTCAAGATCTAAACCATCAAAAGCATGTTATTTATATGGATAAATGATTGTATAGAATTTTATTACATTATAACACGTGTAGGGCCATTTTTGAAGTAACGGCACCACTGTTCCGGTGTAGGTGCAGAGCAGTTTTTTTAAGATCTAAACCATCAAAAGCAAGTTACTTATATGAATAAATGATTATATAAAATTTTATTACATTATACTACGTGTAGGGCCATTTTTGGAGTAACCGCACCACTGTACCGGTGTAGTTCCAGAGCAGTTTTTTTCAAGATCTAAACCATCAAAAGCATGTTATTTATATGGATAAATGATTATATAAAATTTTATTACATTATAATACGTGTAGGGCCATTTTTGGAGTAACCGCACCACTGTTCCGGTGTAGTTGCAGAGAAGTTTTTTAAATATCTAAACCATCAAAGCATGTTATTTATATGGATAAATGATTATATAAAATTTTATTACGTTATAATTCGTGTAGGGCCATTTTTGGAGTAACCGCACCACTGTTCCGGTGTAGTTGCAGAGCAGTTTTTTTAAGATCTAAACCATCAAAAGCATGTTATTTATATGGATAAATAATTATATAAAATTTTATTAGATTATAACACTTGTAGGGCCATTTTTGAAATAACGGCACCACTGTTCCGCTGTAGTTGCAGAGCAGTTTTTTCAAGATCTAAACCATCAAAAGCAAGTTATTTATATGAATAAATGATTATATAAAATTTTATTACATTATAATACATGTAGGGCCTTTTTTGCAGCAACCGCACCACTGTTCCGGTGTAGTTGCAGAGAAGTTTTTTCAAGATCTAAACCATCAAAAGCATGTTATTTATATGGATAAATGATTATATAAAATTTTATTACATTATAACACGTGTAGGGCCATTTTTGAAGTAACGGCACCACTGTTCCGGTGTAGTTGCAGAGCAGTTTTTTCAAGATCTAAACCATCAAAAGCAAGTTATTTATATGAATAAATGATTATATAAAATTTTATTACATTATACTACGTGTAGGGCCATTTTTGGAGTAACCGCACCACTGTTCCGGTGTAGTTGCAGAGCAGTTTTTTCAAGATCTAAACCATCAAAAGCAAGTTATTTATATAAATAAATGATTATATAAAATTTTATTACGTTATAATTCGTGTAGGGCCATTTTTGGAGTAACCGCACCACTGTTCCGGTGTAGTTGCAGAGCAGTTTTTTCAAGATCTAAACCATCAAAAGCATGTTATTTATATGGATAAATGATTGTATAAAATTTTATTACATTATAACACGTGTAGGGCCATTTTTGAAGTAACGGCACCACTGTTCCGGTGTAGTTGCAGAGCAGTTTTTTCAAGATCTAAACCATCAAAAGCAAGTTACTTATATGGAAAAATGATTATATAAAATTTTATTACATTATACTACGTGTAGGGCCATTTTTGGAGTAACCGCACCACTGTTCCGGTGTAGTTGCAGAGCAGTTTTTTCAAGATCTAAACCATCAAAAGCATGTTATTTATATGGATAAATGATTATATAAAATTTTATTACATTATAATACGTGTAGGGCCATTTTTGGAGTAACCGCACCACTGTTCCGGTGTAGTTGCAGAGCAGTTTTTTAAAGATTTAAACCATCAAAAGCATGTTATTTATATGGATAATTAGTTATATAAAATTTTATTACATTATAACACGTGTAGGGCCATTTTTGAAGTAACGGCACCACTGTTCCGGTGTATTTGCAGAGCAGTTTTTTCAAGCCATCAAAAGCAAGTTATTTATATGAATAAATGATTATATAAAATTTTATTACATTATAATACGTGTAGGGCCATTTTTGGAGTAACAACACCACTGTTCCGGTGTAGTTGAAGAGCAGTTTTTTCAAGATCTAAACCATCAAAAGCAAGTTATTTATATGAATAAATGATTATATAAAATTTTATTACATTATACTACGTGTAGGGCCATTTTTGGAGTAACCGCACCACTGTTCCGGTGTAGTTGCAGAGCAGTTTTTTTAAGATCTAAACCATCAAAAGCATGTTATTTATATGGATAAATGATTATATAAAATTTTGTTACATTATAATAATTGTAGGGCCATTTTTGGAGTAACCGCACCACTGTTCCGGTGTAGTTGCAGAGCAGTTTTTTCAAGATCTAAACCATCAAAAGCATGTTATTTATATGGATAAATGATTGTATAAAATTTTATTACATTATAACACGTGTAGGGCCATTTTTGAAGTAACGGCACCACTGTTCCGGTGTAGTTGCAGAGCAGTTTTTTCAAGATCTAAACCATCAAAAGCAAGTTACTTATATGGATAAATGATTATATAAAATTTTATTACATTATACTACGTGTAGGGCCATTTTTGGAGGAACCGCACCACTGTTCCGGTGTAGTTGCAGAGCAGTTTTTTCAAGATCTAAACCATCAAAAGCATGTTATTTATATGGATAAATGATTGTATAAAATTTTATTACATTATAACACGTGTAGGGCCATTTTTGAAGTAACGGCACCACTGTTCCGGTGTAGTTGCAGAGCAGTTTTTTCAAGATCTAAACCATCAAAAGCATGTTATTTATATGGATAAATGATTATATAAAATTTTATTACATTATAATACGTGTAGGGCCATTTTTGGAGTAACCGCACCACTGTTCCGGTGTAGTTGCAGAGCAGTTTTTTAAAGATTTAAACCATCAAAAACATGTTATTTATATGGATAATTAGTTATATAAAATTTTATTACATTATAACACGTGTAGGGCCATTTTTGAAGTAACGGCACCACTGTTCCGGTGTATTTGCAGAGGAGTTTTTTCAAGCCATCAAAAGCAAGTTATTTATATGAATAAATGATTATATAAAATTTTATTACATTATAATACGTGTAGGGCCATTTTTGGAGTAACAACACCACTGTTCCGGTGTAGTTGAAGAGCAGTTTTTTCAAGATCTAAACCATCAAAAGCATGTTATTTATATGGATAAATGATTATATAAAATTTTATTACATTATAATACGTGTAGGGCCATTTTTGGAGCAACCGCACCACTATTCCGGTGTAGTTGCAGAGCAGTTTTTTCAAGATCTAAACCATCAAAAGCATGTTATTTATATGGATAAATGATTATATAAAATTTTATTACATTATAATACGTGTAGGGCCATTTTTGTAGTAACCGCACCACTGTTCCGGTGTAGTTGCAGAGCAGTTTTTTAAAGATTTAAACCATCAAAAGCATGTTATTTATATGGATAATTAGTTATATAAAATTTTATTACATTATAACACGTGTAGGGCCATTTTTGAAGTAACGGCACCACTGTTCCGGTGTATTTGCAGAGCAGTTTTTTCAAGCCATCAAAAGCAAGTTATTTATATGAATAAATGATTATATAAAATTTTATTACATTATAATACGTGTAGGGCCATTTTTGGAGTAACAACACCACTGTTCCGGTGTAGTTGAAGAGCAGTTTTTTCAAGATCTAAACCATCAAAAGCAAGTTATTTATATGAATAAATGATTATATAAAATTTTATTACATTATACTACGTGTAGGGCCATTTTTGGAGTAACCGCACCACTGTTCCGGTGTAGTTGCAGAGCAGTTTTTTCAAGATCTAAACCATCAAAAGCATGTTATTTATATGGATAAATGATTGTATAAAATTTTATTACATTATAACACGTGTAGGGCCATTTTTGAAGTAACGGCACCACTGTTCCGGTGTAGTTGCAGAGCAGTTTTTTCAAGATCTAAACCATCAAAAGCAAGTTACTTATATGGATAAATGATTATATAAAATTTTATTACATTATACTACGTGTAGGGCCATTTTTGGAGGAACCGCACCACTGTTCCGGTGTAGTTGCAGAGCAGTTTTTTCAAGATCTAAACCATCAAAAGCATGTTATTTATATGGATAAATGATTGTATAAAATTTTATTACATTATAACACGTGTAGGGCCATTTTTGAAGTAACGGCACCACTGTTCCGGTGTAGTTGCAGAGCAGTTTTTTCAAGATCTAAACCATCAAAAGCATGTTATTTATATGGATAAATGATTATATAAAATTTTATTACATTATAACACGTGTAGGGCCATTTTTTAAGTAACGGCACCACTGTTCCGGTGTAGTTGTAGAGCAGTTTTTTCAAGATCTAAACCATCAAAAGCAAGTTATTTATATGGATAAATGATTATATAAAATTTTATTACATTATAATACGTGTAGGGCCATTTTTGGAGCAACCGCACCACTATTCCGGTGTAGTTGCAGAGCAGTTTTTTCAAGATCTAAACCATCAAAAGCATGTTATTTATATGGATAAATGATTGTATAGAATTTTATTACATTATAACACGTGTAGGGCCATTTTTGAAGTAACGGCACCACTGTTCCGGTGTAGGTGCAGAGCAGTTTTTTTAAGATCTAAACCATCAAAAGCAAGTTACTTATATGAATAAATGATTATATAAAATTTTATTACATTATACTACGTGTAGGGCCATTTTTGGAGTAACCGCACCACTGTACCGGTGTAGTTCCAGAGCAGTTTTTTTCAAGATCTAAACCATCAAAAGCATGTTATTTATATGGATAAATGATTATATAAAATTTTATTACATTATAATACGTGTAGGGCCATTTTTGGAGTAACCGCACCACTGTTCCGGTGTAGTTGCAGAGAAGTTTTTTAAATATCTAAACCATCAAAGCATGTTATTTATATGGATAAATGATTATATAAAATTTTATTACGTTATAATTCGTGTAGGGCCATTTTTGGAGTAACCGCACCACTGTTCCGGTGTAGTTGCAGAGCAGTTTTTTTAAGATCTAAACCATCAAAAGCATGTTATTTATATGGATAAATAATTATATAAAATTTTATTAGATTATAACACTTGTAGGGCCATTTTTGAAATAACGGCACCACTGTTCCGCTGTAGTTGCAGAGCAGTTTTTTCAAGATCTAAACCATCAAAAGCAAGTTATTTATATGAATAAATGATTATATAAAATTTTATTACATTATAATACATGTAGGGCCTTTTTTGCAGCAACCGCACCACTGTTCCGGTGTAGTTGCAGAGAAGTTTTTTCAAGATCTAAACCATCAAAAGCATGTTATTTATATGGATAAATGATTATATAAAATTTTATTACATTATAACACGTGTAGGGCCATTTTTGAAGTAACGGCACCACTGTTCCGGTGTAGTTGCAGAGCAGTTTTTTCAAGATCTAAACCATCAAAAGCAAGTTATTTATATGAATAAATGATTATATAAAATTTTATTACATTATACTACGTGTAGGGCCATTTTTGGAGTAACCGCACCACTGTTCCGGTGTAGTTGCAGAGCAGTTTTTTCAAGATCTAAACCATCAAAAGCAAGTTATTTATATAAATAAATGATTATATAAAATTTTATTACGTTATAATTCGTGTAGGGCCATTTTTGGAGTAACCGCACCACTGTTCCGGTGTAGTTGCAGAGCAGTTTTTTCAAGATCTAAACCATCAAAAGCATGTTATTTATATGGATAAATGATTGTATAAAATTTTATTACATTATAACACGTGTAGGGCCATTTTTGAAGTAACGGCACCACTGTTCCGGTGTAGTTGCAGAGCAGTTTTTTCAAGATCTAAACCATCAAAAGCAAGTTACTTATATGGAAAAATGATTATATAAAATTTTATTACATTATACTACGTGTAGGGCCATTTTTGGAGTAACCGCACCACTGTTCCGGTGTAGTTGCAGAGCAGTTTTTTCAAGATCTAAACCATCAAAAGCATGTTATTTATATGGATAAATGATTATATAAAATTTTATTACATTATAATACGTGTAGGGCCATTTTTGGAGTAACCGCACCACTGTTCCGGTGTAGTTGCAGAGCAGTTTTTTAAAGATTTAAACCATCAAAAGCATGTTATTTATATGGATAATTAGTTATATAAAATTTTATTACATTATAACACGTGTAGGGCCATTTTTGAAGTAACGGCACCACTGTTCCGGTGTATTTGCAGAGCAGTTTTTTCAAGCCATCAAAAGCAAGTTATTTATATGAATAAATGATTATATAAAATTTTATTACATTATAATACGTGTAGGGCCATTTTTGGAGTAACAACACCACTGTTCCGGTGTAGTTGAAGAGCAGTTTTTTCAAGATCTAAACCATCAAAGCAAGTTATTTATATGAATAAATGATTATATAAAATTTTATTACATTATACTACGTGTAGGGCCATTTTTGGAGTAACCGCACCACTGTTCCGGTGTAGTTGCAGAGCAGTTTTTTTAAGATCTAAACCATCAAAAGCATGTTATTTATATGGATAAATGATTATATAAAATTTTGTTACATTATAATAATTGTAGGGCCATTTTTGGAGTAACCGCACCACTGTTCCGGTGTAGTTGCAGAGCAGTTTTTTCAAGATCTAAACCATCAAAAGCATGTTATTTATATGGATAAATGATTGTATAAAATTTTATTACATTATAACACGTGTAGGGCCATTTTTGAAGTAACGGCACCACTGTTCCGGTGTAGTTGCAGAGCAGTTTTTTCAAGATCTAAACCATCAAAAGCAAGTTACTTATATGGATAAATGATTATATAAAATTTTATTACATTATACTACGTGTAGGGCCATTTTTGGAGTAACCGCACCACTGTTCCGGTGTAGTTGCAGAGCAGTTTTTTCAAGATCTAAACCATCAAAAGCATGTTATTTATATGGATAAATGATTGTATAAAATTTTATTACATTATAACACGTGTAGGGCCATTTTTGAAGTAACGGCACCACTGTTCCGGTGTAGTTGCAGAGCAGTTTTTTCAAGATCTAAACCATCAAAAGCATGTTATTTATATGGATAAATGATTATATAAAATTTTATTACATTATAATACGTGTAGGGCCATTTTTGGAGTAACCGCACCACTGTTCCGGTGTAGTTGCAGAGCAGTTTTTTCAAGATCTAAACCATCAAAAGCATGTTATTTATATGGATAAATGATTATATAAAATTTTATTACATTATAATACGTGTAGGGCCATTTTTGGAGTAACCGCACCACTGTTCCGGTGTAGTTGCAGAGCAGTTTTTTAAAGATTTAAACCATCAAAAACATGTTATTTATATGGATAATTAGTTATATAAAATTTTATTACATTATAACACGTGTAGGGCCATTTTTGAAGTAACGGCACCACTGTTCCGGTGTATTTGCAGAGGAGTTTTTTCAAGCCATCAAAAGCAAGTTATTTATATGAATAAATGATTATATAAAATTTTATTACATTATAATACGTGTAGGGCCATTTTTGGAGTAACAACACCACTGTTCGGTGTAGTTGAAGAGCAGTTTTTTCAAGATCTAAACCATCAAAAGCATGTTATTTATATGGATAAATGATTATATAAAATTTTATTACATTATAATACGTGTAGGGCCATTTTTGAGCAACCGCACCACTATTCCGGTGTAGTTGCAGAGCAGTTTTTTCAAGATCTAAACCATCAAAAGCATGTTATTTATATGGATAAATGAATTGTATAGAATTTTATTACATTATAACACGTGTAGGGCCATTTTTGAAGTAACGGCACCACTGTTCCGGTGTAGGTGCAGAGCAGTTTTTTTAAGATCTAAACCATCAAAAGCAAGTTTACTTATATGAATAAATGATTATATAAAATTTTATTACATTATACTACGTGTAGGGCCATTTTTGGAGTAACCGCACCACTGTACCGGTGTAGTTCCAGAGCAGTTTTTTCAAGATCTAAACCATCAAAAGCATGTTATTTATATGGAATAATGATTATATAAAATTTTATTACATTATAATACGTGTAGGGCCATTTTTGGAGTAACCGCACCACTGTTCCGGTGTAGTTGCAGAGCAGTTTTTTAAAGATCTAAACCATCAAAGCATGTTATTTATATGGATAAATGATTATATAAAATTTTATTACGTTATAATTCGTGTAGGGCCATTTTGGAGTAACCGCACCACTGTTCCGGTGTAGTTGCAGAGCAGTTTTTTTAAGATCTAAACCATCAAAAGCATGTTATTTATATGGATAAATAATTATATAAAATTTTATTAGATTATAACACTTGTAGGGCCATTTTTGAAATAACGGCACCACTGTTCCGGCTGTAGTTGCAGAGCAGTTTTTTCAAGATCTAAACCATCAAAAGCAAGTTTATTATATGAATAAATGATTATATAAAATTTTATTACATTATACTACGTGTAGGGCCATTTTTGGAGTAACCGCACCACTGTTCCGGTGTACTTGCAGAGCAGTTTTTTCAAGATCTAAACCATCAAAAGCATGTTATTTATATGGATAAATGATTGTATAAAATTTTATTACATTATAACACGTGTAGGCCATTTTTGAAGTAACGGCACCACTGTTCCGGTGTAGTTGCAGAGCAGTTTTTTCAAGATCTAAACCATCAAAAGCAAGTTACTTATATGGATAAATGATTATATAAAATTTTATTACATTATACTACGTGTAGGGCCATTTTTGGAGTAACCGCACCACTGTTCCGGTGTAGTTGCAGAGCAGTTTTTTCAAGATCTAAACCATCAAAAGCATGTTATTTATATGGATAAATGATTGTATAAAATTTTATTACATTATAACACGTGTAGGGCCATTTTTGAAGTAACGGCACCACTGTTCCGGTGTAGTTGCAGAGCAGTTTTTCAAGATCTAAACCATCAAAAGCATGTTATTTATATGGATAAATGATTATATAAATTTTATTACATTATAATACGTGTAGGGCCATTTTTGGAGTAACCGCACCACTGTTCCGGTGTAGTTGCAGAGCAGTTTTTTCAAGATCTAAACCATCAAAAGCATGTTATTTATATGGATAAATGATTATATAAAATTTTATTACATTATAATACGTGTAGGGCCATTTTTGGAGTAACCGCACCACTGTTCCGGTATAGTTGCAGAGCAGTTTTTTAAAGATTTAAACCATCAAAAGCATGTTATTTATATGGATAATTAGTTATATAAAATTTTATTACATTATAACACGTGTAGGGCCATTTTTGAAGTAACGGCACCACTGTTCCGGTGTATTTGCAGAGCAGTTTTTTCAAGCCATCAAAAGCAAGTTATTTATATGAATAAATGATTATATAAAATTTTATTACATTATAATACGTGTAGGGCCATTTTTGGAGTAACAACACCACTGTTCCGGTGTAGTTGAAGAGCAGTTTTTTCAAGATCTAAACCATCAAAAGCATGTTATTTATATGGATAAATGATTAAATAAAATTTTATTACATTAAAATACGTGTAGGGCCTTTTTTGCAGCAGCGGCACCACTGTTCCGGTGTAGTTGCAGAGCAGTTTTTTCAAGATCTAAACCATCAAAAGCATGCTATTTATATGAATAAATGATTATATAAAATTTTATTACATTATAATATACGTGTAGGGCCTTTTTTGCAGCAACCGCACCACTGTTCCGGTGTAGTTGCAGAGCAGTTTTTTCAAGATCTAAACCATCAAAAGCATGTTATTTATATGGGTAAATGATTATATAAAATTTTATTACATTATAACACGTGTAGGGCCATTTTTGGAGTAACCGCACCACTGTTCCGGTGTAGTTGCAGAGCAGTTTTTTCAAGATCTAAACCATCAAAAGCGTGTTATTTATATGGATAAATGATTGTATAAAATTTTATTACATTATAACACGTGTAGGGCCATTTTTGAAGTAACGGCACCACTGTTCCGGTGTAGTTGCAGAGCAGTTTTTTCAAGATCTAAACCATCAAAAGCATGTTATTTATATGGATAAATGATTATATAAAATTTTATTACATTATAATACGTGTAGGGCCATTTTTGGAGTAACCGCACCACTGTTCCGGTGTAGTTGCAGAGCAGTTTTTTCAAGATCTAAACCATCAAAAGCATGTTATTTATATGGATAAATGATTATATAAAATTTTATTACATTATAATACGTGTAGGGCCATTTTTGGAGTAACCGCACCACTGTTCCGGTGTAGTTGCAGAGCAGTTTTTTAAAGATTTAAACCATCAAAAGCATGTTATTTATATGGATAATTAGTTATATAAAATTTTATTACATTATAACACGTGTAGGGCCATTTTTGAAGTAACGGCACCACTGTTCCGGTGTATTTGCAGAGCAGTTTTTTCAAGCCATCAAAAGCAAGTTATTTATATGAATAAATGATTATATAAAATTTTATTACATTATAATACGTGTAGGGCCATTTTTGGAGTAACAACACCACTGTTCCGGTGTAGTTGAAGAGCAGTTTTTTCAAGATCTAAACCATCAAAAGCATGTTATTTATATGGATAAATGATTAAATAAAATTTTATTACATTATAATACGTGTAGGGCCTTTTTTGCAGCAGCGGCACCACTGTTCCGGTGTAGTTGCAGAGCAGTTTTTTCAAGATCTAAACCATCAAAAGAATGCTATTTATATGAATAAATGATTATATAAAATTTTATTACATTATAATATACGTGTAGGGCCTTTTTTGCAGCAACCGCACCACTGTTCCGGTGTAGTTGCAGAGCAGTTTTTTCAAGATCTAAACCATCAAAAGCATGTTATTTATATGGGTAAATGATTATATAAAATTTTATTACATTATAACACGTGTAGGGCCATTTTTGAAGTAACGGCACCACTGTTCCGGTGTAGTTGCAGAGGAGTTTTTTCAAGATCTAAACCATCAAAAGCATGTTATTTATATGAATAAATGATTATATAAAATTTTATTACATTATACTACGTGTAGGGCCATTTTTGGAGTAACCGCACCACTGTTCCGGTGTAGTTGCAGAGCAGTTTTTTCAAGATCTAAACCATCAAAAGCATGTTATTTATATCGATAAATGATTATATAAAATTTTGTTACATTATAATACTTGTAGGGCCATTTTTGGAGCAACCGCACCACTGTTCCGGTGTAGTTGCAGAGCAGTTTTTTCAAGATCTAAACCATCAAAAGCATGTTATTTATATGGATAAATGATTATATAAAATTTTATTACATTATAACACGTGTAGGGCAATTTTTGAAGTAATGGCACCACTGTTCCGGTGTAGTTGCAGAGCAGTTTTTTCAAGATCTAAACCATCAAAAGCAAGTTATTTATATGAATAAATGATTAGATTAAATTTTATTACATTATACTACGTGTAGGGCCATTTTTGGAGTAACCGCACCACTGTTCCGGTGTAGTTGCAGAGCAGTTTTTTCAAGATCTAAACCATCAAAAGCATGTTATTTATATGGATAAATGATTATATAAAATTTTATTACATTATAACACGTGTAGGGCCATTTTTGAAGTAACGGCACCACTGTTCCGGTGTAGTTGCAGAGTAGTTTTTTCAAGTTCTAAACCATCAAAAGCATGTTATTTACTCTGATAATTAGTTATATAAAATTTTATTACATTATAACACGTGTAGGGCCATTTTTGAAGTAACGGCACCACTGTTCGCGTGTATTTGCAGAGCAGTTTTTTCAAGATCTAAACCATCAAAAGCAAGTTATTTATATGAATAAATGATTATATAAAATTTTATTACATTATAATACGTGTAGGGCTCTTTTTTGCAGCAACCGCACCTGTTCCGGTGTAGTTGCAGAGCAGTTTTTTCAAGATCTAAACCATCAAAAGCATGTTATTTATATGGATAAATGATTATATAAAATTTTATTACATTATAACTCGTGTAGGGCCATTTTTGAAGTAACGGCACTACTGTTCCGGTGTAGTTGCAGAGCAGTTTTTTCAAGATCTAAACCATCAAAAGCAAGTTATTTATATGAATAAATGATTATATAAAATTTTATTACATTATACTACGTGTAGGGCCATTTTTGGAGTAACCGCACCACTGTTCCGGTGTAGTTGCAGAGCAATTTTTTCAAGATCTAAATCATCAAAAGCATGTTATTTATATGGATAAATGATTATATAAAATTTTATTACATTATAATACATGTAGGGCAATTTTTGGAGCAACCGCACCACTATTCCGGTGTAGTTGCAGAGCAGTTTTTTCAAGATCTAAACCATCAAAAGCATGTTATTTATATGGATAAATGATTATATAAAATTTTATTACATTATAACACGTGTAGGGCCATTTTTGAAGTAACGGCACCACTGTTCCGGTGTAGTTGCAGAGCAGTTTTTCAAGATCTAAACCATCAAAAGCATGTTATTTATATGGATAAATGATTAAATAAAATTTTATTACATTATAATACGTGTAGGGCCTTTTTTGCAGCAGCCGCACCACTGTTCCGGTGTAGTTGCAGAGCAGTTTTTTCAAGATCTAAACCATCAAAAGCATGTTATTTATATGGGTAAATGATTATATAAAATTTTATTACATTATAACACGTGTAGGGCCATTTTTGAAGTAACGGCACCACTGTTCCGGTGTAGTTGCAGAGGAGTTTTTTCAAGATCTAAACAATCAAAAGCATGTTATTTATATGAATAAATGATTATATAAAATTTTATTACATTATACTACGTGTAGGGCCATTTTTGGAGTAACCGCACCACTGTTCCGGTGTAGTTGCAGAGCAGTTTTTTCAAGATCTAAACCATCAAAAGCATGTTATTTATATGGATAAATGATTATATAAAATTTTGTTACATTATAATACTTGTAGGGCAATTTTTGGAGCAACCGCACCACTGTTCCGGTGTAGTTGCAGAGCAGTTTTTTCAAGATCTAAACCATCAAAAGCATGTTATTTATACGGATAAATGATTATATAAAATTTTATTACATTATAACACGTGTAGGGCCATTTTTTAAGTAACGGCACCACTGTTCCGGCGTAGTTGCAGAGCAGTTTTTTCAAGATCTAAACCATCAAAAGCAAGTTATTTATATGAATAAATGATTATATAAAATTTTATTACATTATAATACGTGTAGGGCCATTTTTGGAGCAACCGCACCACTCTTCCGGTGTAGTTGCAGAGCAGTTTTTTCAAGATCTAAACCATCAAAAGCATGTTATTTATATGGATAAATGATTGTATAAAATTTTATTACATTATAACACGTGTAGGGCCATTTTTGAAGTAACGGCACCACTGTTTCGGTGTAGTTGCAGAGCAGTTTTTTTAAAATCTAAACCATCAATGCATGTTATTTATATGGATAAATGATTATATAAAATTTTATTACATTATAACTCGTGTAGGGCCATTTTTGAAGTAACGGCACCACTGTTCCGGTGTAGTTGCAGAGCAGTTTTTTCAAGATCTAAACCATCAAAAGCAAGTTATTTATATGAATAAATGATTATATAAAATTTTATTACATTATACTACGTGTAGGGCCATTTTTGGAGTAACCGCACCACTGTTCCGTGTAGTTGCAGAGCAGTTTTTTCAAGATCTAAATCATCAAAAGCATGTTATTTATATGGATAAATGATTATATAAAATTTTATTACATTATAATACGTGTAGGGCAATTTTTGGAGCAACCGCACCACTATTCCGGTGTAGTTGCAGAGCAGTTTTTTCAAGATCTAAACCATCAAAAGCATGGTATTTATATGGGTAAATGATTATATAAAATTTTATTACATTATAACACGTGTAGGGCCATTTTTGAAGTAACGACACCCTGTTCCGGTGTAGTTGCAGAGGAGTTTTTTCAAGATCTAAACCATCAAAAGCATGTTATTTATATGAATAAATGATTATATAAAATTTTATTACATTATACTACGTGTAGGGCCATTTTTGGAGTAACCGCACCACTGTTCCGGTGTAGTTGCAGAGCAGTTTTTTCAAGATCTAAACCATCAAAAGCATGTTATTTATATCGATAAATGATTATATAAAATTTTGTTACATTATAATACTTGTAGGGCCATTTTTGGAGCAACCGCACCACTGTTCCGGTGTAGTTGCAGAGCAGTTTTTTCAAGATCTAAACCATCAAAAGCATGTTATTTATATGGATAAATGATTATATAAAATTTTATTACATTATAACACGTGTAGGGCCATTTTTGAAGTAACGGCACCACTGTTCCGGTCTAGTTGCAGAGCAGTTTTTTCAAGATCTAAACCATCAAAAGCAAGTTATTTATATGAATAAATGATTAGATAAAATTTTATTACATTATACTACGTGTAGGGCCATTTTTGGAGTAACCGCACCACTGTTCCGGTGTAGTTGCAGAGCAGTTTTTTCAAGATCTAAACCATCAAAAGCATGTTATTTATATGGATAAATGATTATATAAAATTTTATTACATTATAACACGTGTAGGGCCATTTTTGAAGTAACGGCACCACTGTTCCGGTGAAGTTGCAGAGCAGTTTTTTCAAGATCTAAACCATCAAAAGCATGTTATTTATATGAATAAATGATTATATAAAATTTTATTACATTATACAACATGTAGGCGCCATTTTTGGAGTAACCGCACCACTGTTCCGGTGTAGTTGCAGAGCAGTTTTTTTAAGATCTAAACCATCAAAAGCATGTTATTTATATGGATAAATAATTATATAAAATTTTATTAGATTATAACACGTGTAGGGCCATTTTTGAAATAACGGCACCACTGTTCCGCTGTAGTTGCAGAGCAGTTTTTTCAAGATCTAAATCATCAAAAGCAAGTTATTTATATGAATAAATGATTATATAAAATTTTATTACATTATAATACATATAGGGCCTTTTTTGCAGCAACCGCACCACTGTTCCGGTGTAGTTGCAGAGCAGTTTTTTCAAGATCTAAACCATCAAAAGCATGTTATTTATATGGATAAATGATTATATAAAATTTTATTACATTATAATACGTGTAGGGCCATTTTTGGAGTAACCGCACCACTGTTCCGGTGTAGTTGCAGAGAAGTTTTTTAAATATCTAAACATCAAAAGCAAGTTATTTATATGAATAAATGATTATATAAAATTTTATTACATTATACTACGTGTAGGGCCATTTTTGGAGTAACCGCACCACTGTTCCGGTGTAGTTGCAGAGCAGTTTTTTCAAGATCTAAATCTTCAAAAGCATGTTATTTATATGGATAAATGATTATATAAAATTTTATTACATTATAATACGTGTAGGGCAATTTTTGGAGCAACCGCACCACTATTCCGGAGTAGTTGCAGAGCAGTTTTTTCAAGATCTAAACCATCAAAAGCATGGTATTTATATGGGTAAATGATTATATAAAATTTTATTACATTATAACACGTGTAGGGCCATTTTTGAAGTAACGACACCACTGTTCCGGTGTAGTTGCAGAGGAGTTTTTTCAAGATCTAAACCATCAAAAGCATGTTATTTATATGAATAAATGATTATATAAAATTTTATTACATTATACTACGTGTAGGGCCATTTTTGGAGTAACCGCACCACTGTTCCGGTGTAGTTGCAGAGCAGTTTTTTCAAGATCTAAACCATCAAAAGCATGTTATTTATATCGATAAATGATTATATAAAATTTTGTTACATTATAATACTTGTAGGGCCATTTTTGGAGCAACCGCACCACTGTTCCGGTGTAGTTGCAGAGCAGTTTTTTCAAGATCTAAACCATCAAAAGCATGTTATTTATATGGATAAATGATTATATAAAATTTTATTACATTATAACACGTGTAGGGCCATTTTTGAAGTAACGGCACCACTGTTCCGGTGTAGTTGCAGAGCAGTTTTTTCAAGATCTAAACCATCAAAAGCAAGTTATTTATATGAATAAATGATTAGATAAAATTTTATTACATTATACTACGTGTAGGGCCATTTTTGGAGTAACCGCACCACTGTTCCGGTGTAGTTGCAGAGCAGTTTTTTCAAGATCTAAACCATCAAAAGCATGTTATTTATATGGATAAATGATTATATAAAATTTTATTACATTATAACACGTGTAGGGCCATTTTTGAAGGAACGGCACCACTGTTCCGGTGTAGTTGCAGAGCAGTTTTTTCAAGATCTAAACCATCAAAAGCATGTTATTTATATGAATAAATGATTATATAAAATTTTATTACATTATACAACGTGTAGGGCCATTTTTGGAGTAACCGCACCACTGTTCCGGTGTAGTTGAAGAGCAGTTTTTTCAAGATCTAAACCATCAAAAGCATGTTATTTATATGGATAAATGATTATATAAAATTTTATTACATTATAACACGTGTAGGGCCATTTTTGAAGTAACGGCACCACTGTTCCGGTGTAGTTGCAGAGCAGTTTTTTCAATATCTAAACCATCAAAAGCATGTTATTTATATGGATAAATGATTATATAAAATTTTATTACATTATAATACGTGTAGGGCCATTTTTGGAGTAACCGCACCACTGTTCCGGTGTAGTTGCAGAGCAGTTTTTTAAAGATCTAAACCATCAAAAGCATGTTATTTATATGGATAATTAGTTATATAAAATTTTATTACATTATAACACGTGTAGGGCCATTTTTGAAGTAACGGCACCACTGTTCCGGTGTAGTTGCAGAGCAGTTTTTTCAAGATCTAAACCATCAAAAGCATGTTATTTATATGAATAAATGATTATATAAAATTTTATTACATTATAATACATATAGGGCCTTTTTTGCAGCAACCGCACCACTGTTCCGGTGTAGTTGCAGAGCAGTTTTTTCAAGATCTAAACCATCAAAAGCATGTTATTTATATGGATAAATGATTATATAAAATTTTATTACATTATAACTCGTGTAGGGCCATTTTTGAAGTAACGACACCACTGTTCCGGTGTAGTTGCAGAGCAGTTTTTTCAAGATCTAAACCATCAAAAGCAAGTTATTTATATGAATAAATGATTATATAAAATTTTATTACATTATAATACATATAGGGCCTTTTTTGCAGCAACCGCACCACTGTTCCGGTGTAGTTGCAGAGCAGTTTTTTCAAGATCTAAACCATCAAAAGCATGTTATTTATATGGATAAATGATTATATAAAATTTTATTACATTATAACTCGTGTAGGGCCATTTTTGAAGTAACGACACCACTGTTCCGGTGTAGTTGCAGAGCAGTTTTTTCAAGATCTAAACCATCAAAAGCAAGTTATTTATATGAATAAATGATTATATAAAATTTTATTACATTATACTACGTGTAGGGCCATTTTTGGAGCAACCGCACCACTGTTCCGGTGTAGTTGCAGAGCAGTTTTTTCAAGATCTAAACCATCAAAAGCATGTTATTTATATGGATAAATGATTATATAAAATTTTATTACATTATACTACGTGTAGGGCCATTTTTGGAGTAACCGCACCACTGTTCCGGTGTAGTTGCAGAGCAGTTTTTTAAAGATCTAAACCATCAAAAGCATGTTATTTATATGGATAATTAGTTATATAAAATTTTATTACATTATAACACGTGTAGGGCCATTTTTGAAGTAACGGCACCACTGTTCCGGTGTAGTTGCAGAGCAGTTTTTTCAAGATCTAAACCATCAAAAGCATGTTATTTATATGAATAAATGATTATATAAAATTTTATTACATTATACAACGTGTAGGGCCATTTTTGGAGTAACCGCACCACTGTTCCGGTGTAGTTGCAGAGCAGTTTTTTCAAGATCTAAACCATCAAAAGCATGTTATTTATATGGATAAATGATTATATAAAATTTTATTACATTATAATACGTGTTGGGCCATTTTTGGAGTAACCGCACCACTGTTCCGGTGTAGTTGCAGAGCAGTTTTTTCAAGATCTAAATCATCAAAAGCATGTTATTTATATGGATAAATGATTATATAAAATTTTATTACATTATAATACGTGTAGGGCAATTTTTGGAGCAACCGCACCACTATTCCGGTGTAGTTGCAGAGCAGTTTTTTCAAGATCTAAACCATCAAAAGCATGGTATTTATATGGGTAAATGATTATATAAAATTTTATTACATTATAACACGTGTAGGGCCATTTTTGAAGTAACGACACCACTGTTCCGGTGTAGTTGCAGAGGAGTTTTTTGAAGATCTAAACCATCAAAAGCATGTTATTTATATGAATAAATGATTATATAAAATTTTATTACATTATACTACGTGTAGGGCCATTTTTGGAGTAACCGCACCACTGTTCCGGTGTAGTTGCAGAGCAGTTTTTTCAAGATCTAAACCATCAAAAGCATGTTATTTATATCGATAAATGATTATATAAAATTTTGTTACATTATAATACTTGTAGGGCCATTTTTGGAGCAACCGCACCACTGTTCCGGTGTAGTTGCAAAGCAGTTTTTTCAAGATCTAAACCATCAAAAGCATGTTATTTATATGGATAAATGATTATATAAAACTTTATTACATTATAACACGTGTAGGGCCATTTTTGAAGTAACGGCACCACTGTTCCGGTGTAGTTGCAGAGCAGTTTTTTCAAGATCTAAACCATCAATGCATGTTATTTATATGGATAAATGATTATATAAAATTTTATTACGTTATAATTAGTGTAGGGCCATTTTTGGAGTAACCGCACCACTGTTCCGGTGTAGTTGCAGAGCAGTTTTTTTAAGATCTAAACCATCAAAAGCATGTTATTTATATGGATAAATAATTATATAAAATTTTATTAGATTATAACACGTGTAGGGCCATTTTTGAAATAACGGCACCACTGTTCCGCTGTAGTTGCAGAGCAGTTTTTTCAAGATCTAAATCATCAAAAGCAAGTTATTTATATGAATAATTGATTATATAAAATTTTATTACATTATAATACATGTAGGGCCTTTTTTGCAGCAACCGCACCACTGTTCCGGTGTAGTTGCAGAGCAGTTTTTTCAAGATCTAAACCATCAAAAGCATGTTATTTATATGGATAAATGATTATATAAAATTTTATTACATTATAACTCGTGTAGGGCCATTTTTGAAGTAACGGCACCACTGTTCCGGTGTAGTTGCAGAGCAGTTTTTTCAAGATCTAAACCATCAAAAGCAAGTTATTTATATGAATAAATGATTATATAAAATTTTATTACATTATACTACGTGTAGGGCCATTTTTGGAGTAACCGCACCACTGTTCCGGTGTAGTTGCAGAGCAGTTTTTTCAAGATCTAAATCATCAAAAGCATGTTATTTATATGGATAAATGATTATATAAAATTTTATTACATTATAATACGTGTAGGGCAATTTTTGGAGCAACCGCACCACTATTCCGGTGTAGTTGCAGAGCAGTTTTTTCAAGATCTAAACCATGAAAAGCATGGTATTTATATGGGTAAATGATTATATAAAATTTTATTACATTATAACACGTGTAGGGCCATTTTTGAAGTAACGACACCACTGTTCCGGTGTAGTTGCAGAGGAGTTTTTTCAAGATCTAAACCATCAAAAGCATGTTATTTATATGAATAAATGATTATATAAAATTTTATTACATTATACTACGTGTAGGGCCATTTTTGGAGTAACCGCACCACTGTTCCGGTGTAGTTGCAGAGCAGTTTTTTCAAGATCTAAACCATCAAAAGCATGTTATTTATATCGATAAATGATTATATAAAATTTTGTTACATTATAATACTTGTAGGGCCATTTTTGGAGCAACCGCACCACTGTTCCGGTGTAGTTGCAGAGCAGTTTTTTCAAGATCTAAACCATCAAAAGCATGTTATTTATATGGATAAATGATTATATAAAATTTTATTACATTATAACACGTGTAGGGCCATTTTTGAAGTAACGGCACCACTGTTCCGGTGTAGTTGCAGAGCAGTTTTTTCAAGATCTAAACCATCAATGCATGTTATTTATATGGATAAATGATTATATAAAATTTTATTACGTTATAATTAGTGTAGGGCCATTTTTGGAGTAACCGCACCACTGTTCCGGTGTACTTGCAGAGCAGTTTTTTTAAGATCTAAACCATCAAAAGCATGTTATTTATATGGATAAATAATTATATAAAATTTTATTAGATTATAACACGTGTAGGGCCATTTTTGAAATAACGGCACCACTGTTCCGCTGTAGTTGCAGAGCAGTTTTTTCAAGATCTAAATCATCAAAAGCAAGTTATTTATATGAATAATTGATTATATAAAATTTTATTACATTATAATACATGTAGGGCCTTTTTTGCAGCAACCGCACCACTGTTCCGGTGTAGTTGCAGAGCAGTTTTTTCAAGATCTAAACCATCAAAAGCATGTTATTTATATGGATAAATGATTATATAAAATTTTATTACATTATAACTCGTGTGGGGCCATTTTTGAAGTAACGGCACCACTGTTCCGGTGTAGTTGCAGAGCAGTTTTTTCAAGATCTAAACCATCAAAAGCAAGTTATTTATATGAATAAATGATTATATAAAATTTTATTACATTATACTACGTGTAGGGCCATTTTTGGAGTAACCGCACCACTGTTCCGGTGTAGTTGCAGAGCAGTTTTTTCAAGATCTAAATCATCAAAAGCATGTTATTTATATGGATAAATGATTATATAAAATTTTATTACATTATAATACATGTAGGGCCATTTTTGGAGTAACCGCACCACTGTTCCGGTGTAGTTGCAGAGCAGTTTTTTCAAGATCTAAACCATCAAAAGCATGTTATTTATATCGATAAATGATTATATAAAATTTTGGTACATTATAATACTTGTAGGGCCATTTTTGGAGCAACCGCACCACTGTTCCGGTGTAGTTGCAGAGCAGTTTTTTCAAGATCTAAACCATCAAAAGCATGTTATTTATATGGATAAATGATTATATAAAATTTTATTACATTATAACACGTGTAGGGCCATTTTTGAAATAACGGCACCACTGTTCCGCTGTAGTTGCAGAGCAGTTTTTTCAAGATCTAAATCATCAAAAGCAAGTTATTTATATGAATAATTGATTATATAAAATTTTATTACATTATAATACATGTAGGGCCATTTTTGGAGTAACCGCACCACTGTTCCGGTGTAGTTGCAGAGCAGTTTTTTCAAGATCTAAACCATCAAAAGCATGTTATTTATATGGATAAATGATTATATAAAACTTTATTACATTATAACACGTGTAGGGCCATTTTTGAAGTAACGGCACCACTGTTCCGGTGTAGTTGCAGAGCAGTTTTTTCAAGATCTAAACCATCAATGCATGTTATTTATATGGATAAATGATTATATAAAATTTTATTACGTTATAATTAGTGTAGGGCCATTTTTGGAGTAACCGCACCACTGTTCCGGTGTAGTTGAAGAGCAGTTTTTTCAAGATTTAAACCATCAAAAGCATGTTATTTATATGGATAAATGATTATATAAAATTTTATTACATTATAATACGTGTAGGGCCATTTTTGGAGTAACCGCACCACTGTTCCGGTGTAGTTGCAGAGCAGTTTTTTCCAAATCTAAACCATCAAAAGCATGTTATTTATATGGATAAATGATTATATAAAATTTTATTACATTATAATACGTGTAGGGCCATTTTTGGAGGAACCGCACCACTGTTCCGGTGTAGTTGCAGAGCAGTTTTTTAAAGATCTAAACCATCAAAGCATGTTATTTATATGGATAAATGATTATATAAAATTTTGGTACATTATAATACTTGTAGGGCCATTTTTGGAGCAACCGCACCACTGTTCCGGTGTAGTTGCAGAGCAGTTTTTTCAAGATCTAAACCATCAAAAGCATGTTATTTATATGGATAAATGATTATATAAAACTTTATTACATTATAACACGTGTAGGGCCATTTTTGAAGTAACGGCACCACTGTTCCGGTGTAGTTGCAGAGCAGTTTTTTCAAGATCTAAACCATCAATGCATGTTATTTATATGGATAAATGATTATATAAAATTTTATTACGTTATAATTAGTGTAGGGCCATTTTTGGAGTAACCGCACCACTGTTCCGGTGTAGTTGCAGAGCAGTTTTTTTAAGATCTAAACCATCAAAAGCATGTTATTTATATGGATAAATAATTATATAAAATTTTATTAGATTATAACACGTGTAGGGCCATTTTTGAAATAACGGCACCACTGTTCCGCTGTAGTTGCAGAGCAGTTTTTTCAAGATCTAAATCATCAAAAGCAAGTTATTTATATGAATAATTGATTATATAAAATTTTATTACATTATAATACATGTAGGGCCTTTTTTGCAGCAACCGCACCACTGTTCCGGTGTAGTTGCAGAGCAGTTTTTTCAAGATCTAAACCATCAAAAGCATGTTATTTATATGGATAAATGATTATATAAAATTTTATTACATTATAACTCGTGTAGGGCCATTTTTGAAGTAACGGCACCACTGTTCCGGTGTAGTTGCAGAGCAGTTTTTTCAAGATCTAAACCATCAAAAGCAAGTTATTTATATGAATAAATGATTATATAAAATTTTATTACATTATACTACGTGTAGGGCCATTTTTGGAGTAACCGCACCACTGTTCCGGTGTAGTTGCAGAGCAGTTTTTTCAAGATCTAAATCATCAAAAGCATGTTATTTATATGGATAAATGATTATATAAAATTTTATTACATTATAATACGTGTAGGGCAATTTTTGGAGCAACCGCACCACTATTCCGGTGTAGTTGCAGAGCAGTTTTTTCAAGATCTAAACCATGAAAAGCATGGTATTTATATGGGTAAATGATTATATAAAATTTTATTACATTATAACACGTGTAGGGCCATTTTTGAAGTAACGACACCACTGTTCCGGTGTAGTTGCAGAGGAGTTTTTTCAAGATCTAAACCATCAAAAGCATGTTATTTATATGAATAAATGATTATATAAAATTTTATTACATTATACTACGTGTAGGGCCATTTTTGGAGTAACCGCACCACTGTTCCGGTGTAGTTGCAGAGCAGTTTTTTCAAGATCTAAACCATCAAAAGCATGTTATTTATATCGATAAATGATTATATAAAATTTTGTTACATTATAATACTTGTAGGGCCATTTTTGGAGCAACCGCACCACTGTTCCGGTGTAGTTGCAGAGCAGTTTTTTCAAGATCTAAACCATCAAAAGCATGTTATTTATATGGATAAATGATTATATAAAATTTTATTACATTATAACACGTGTAGGGCCATTTTTGAAGTAACGGCACCACTGTTCCGGTGTAGTTGCAGAGCAGTTTTTTCAAGATCTAAACCATCAATGCATGTTATTTATATGGATAAATGATTATATAAAATTTTATTACGTTATAATTAGTGTAGGGCCATTTTTGGAGTAACCGCACCACTGTTCCGGTGTAGTTGCAGAGCAGTTTTTTTAAGATCTAAACCATCAAAAGCATGTTATTTATATGGATAAATAATTATATAAAATTTTATTAGATTATAACACGTGTAGGGCCATTTTTGAAATAACGGCACCACTGTTCCGCTGTAGTTGCAGAGCAGTTTTTTCAAGATCTAAATCATCAAAAGCAAGTTATTTATATGAATAATTGATTATATAAAATTTTATTACATTATAATACATGTAGGGCCTTTTTTGCAGCAACCGCACCACTGTTCCGGTGTAGTTGCAGAGCAGTTTTTTCAAGATCTAAACCATCAAAAGCATGTTATTTATATGGATAAATGATTATATAAAATTTTATTACATTATAACTCGTGTGGGGCCATTTTTGAAGTAACGGCACCACTGTTCCGGTGTAGTTGCAGAGCAGTTTTTTCAAGATCTAAACCATCAAAAGCAAGTTATTTATATGAATAAATGATTATATAAAATTTTATTACATTATACTACGTGTAGGGCCATTTTTGGAGTAACCGCACCACTGTTCCGGTGTAGTTGCAGAGCAGTTTTTTCAAGATCTAAATCATCAAAAGCATGTTATTTATATGGATAAATGATTATATAAAATTTTATTACATTATAATACATGTAGGGCCATTTTTGGAGTAACCGCACCACTGTTCCGGTGTAGTTGCAGAGCAGTTTTTTCAAGATCTAAACCATCAAAAGCATGTTATTTATATCGATAAATGATTATATAAAATTTTGGTACATTATAATACTTGTAGGGCCATTTTTGGAGCAACCGCACCACTGTTCCGGTGTAGTTGCAGAGCAGTTTTTTCAAGATCTAAACCATCAAAAGCATGTTATTTATATGGATAAATGATTATATAAAATTTTATTACATTATAACACGTGTAGGGCCATTTTTGAAGTAACGGCACCACTGTTCCGGTGTAGTTGCAGAGCAGTTTTTTCAAGATCTAAACCATCAAAAGCAAGTTATTTATATGAATAAATGATTAGATAAAATTTTATTACATTATACTACGTGTAGGGCCATTTTTGGAGTAACCGCACCACTGTTCCGGTGTAGTTGCAGAGCAGTTTTTTCAAGATCTAAACCATCAAAAGCATGTTATTTATATGGATAAATGATTATATAAAATTTTATTACATTATAACACGTGTAGGGCCATTTTTGAAGTAACGGCACCACTGTTCCGGTGTAGTTGCAGAGCAGTTTTTTCAAGATCTAAACCATCAAAAGCATGTTATTTATATGAATAAATGATTATATAAAATTTTATTACATTATACAACGTGTAGGGCCATTTTTGGAGTAACCGCACCACTGTTCCGGTGTAGTTGAAGAGCAGTTTTTTCAAGATTTAAACCATCAAAAGCATGTTATTTATATGGATAAATGATTATATAAAATTTTATTACATTATAATACGTGTAGGGCCATTTTTGGAGTAACCGCATCACTGTTCCGGTGTAGTTGCAGAGCAGTTTTTTCCAAATCTAAACCATCAAAAGCATGTTATTTATATGGATAAATGATTATATAAAATTTTATTACATTATAATACGTGTAGGGCCATTTTTGGAGTAACCGCACCACTGTTCCGGTGTAGTTGCAGAGCAGTTTTTTAAAGATCTAAACCATCAAAGCATGTTATTTATATGGATAAATGATTATATAAAATTTTATTACGTTATAATTCGTGTAGGGCCATTTTTGGAGTAACCGCACCACTGTTCCGGTGTAGTTGCAGAGCAGTTTTTTTAAGATCTAAACAATCAAAAGCATGTTATTTATATAGATAAATAATTATATAAAATTTTATTAGATTATAACACGTGTAGGGCCATTTTTGAAATAACGGCACCACTGTTCCGCTGTAGTTGCAGAGCAGTTTTTTCAAGATCTAAACTATCAAAAGCAAGTTATTTATATGAATAAATGATTATATAAAATTTTATTACATTATAATACATGTAGGGCCTTTTTTGCAGCAACCGGACCACTGTTCCGGTGTAGTTGCAGAGCAGTTTTTTCAAGATCTAAACCATCAAAAGCATGTTATTTATATGGATAAATGATTATATAAAATTTTATTACATTATAATACGTGTAGGGCCATTTTTGGAGTAACCGCACCACTGTTCCGGTGTAGTTGCAGAGCAGTTTTTTCAATATCTAAACCATCAAAAGCATGTTATTTATATGGATAAATGATTATATAAAATTTTATTACATTATAATACGTGTAGGGCCATTTTTGAAGTAACGGCACCACTGTTCCGGTGTAGTTGCAGAGCAGTTTTTTCAAGATCTAAACCATCAAAAGCAAGTTATTTATATGAATAAATGATTATATAAAATTTTATTACATTATACTACGTGTAGGGCCATTTTTGGAGTAACCGCACCACTGTTCCGGTGTAGTTGCAGAGCAGTTTTTTCAATATCTAAACCATCAAAAGCATGTTATTTATATGGATAAATGATTATATAAAATTTTATTACATTATAATACGTGTAGGGCCATTTTTGGAGTAACCGCACCACTGTTCCGGTGTAGTTGCAGAGCAGTTTTTTAAAGATGTAAACCATCAAAAGCATGTTATTTATATGGATAATTAGTTATATAAAATTTTATTACATTATAACACGTGTAGGGCCATTTTTGAAGTAACGGCACCACTGTTCCGGTGTAGTTGCAGAGCAGTTTTTTCAAGATCTAAACCATCAAAAGCATGTTATTTATATGGATAAATGATTATATAAAATTTTATTACATTATAATACGTGTAGGGCCATTTTTGGAGTAACCGCACCACTGTTCCGGTGTAGTTGCAGAGCAGTTTTTTAAAGATCTAAACCATCAAAGCATGTTATTTATATGGATAAATGATTATATAAAATTTTATTACGTTATAATTCGTGTAGGGCCTTTTTTGCAGCAACCGCACCACTGTTCCGGTGTAGTTGTAGAGCAGTTTTTTCAAGATCTAAACCATCAAAAGCATGTTATTTATATGGATAATTAGTTATATAAAATTTTATTACATTATAACACGTGTAGGGCCATTTTTAAAGTAACGGCACCACTGTTCCGGTGTATTTGCAGAGCAGTTTTTTCAAGATCTAAACCATCAAAAGGAAGTTATTTATATGAATAAATGATTATATAAAATTTTATTACATTATAATACGTGTAGGGCCTTTTTTGCAGTAACCGCACCACTGTTCCGGTGTAGTTGCAGAGCAGTTTTTTAAAGATCTAAACCATCAAAAGAATGTTATTTATATGGATAATTAGTTATATAAAATTTTATTACATTATAACACGTGTAGGGCCATTTTTGAAGTAACGGCACCACTGTTCCGGTGTATTTGCAGAGCAGTTTTTTCAAGATCTAAACCATCAAAAGCATGTTATTTATATGGATAAATGATTAAATAAAATTTTATTACATTATAATACGTGTAGGGCCTTTTTTGCAGCAGCCGCACCACTGTTCCGGTGTAGTTGCAGAGCAGTTTTTTCAAGATCTAAACCATCAAAAGCATGTTATTTATATGGGTAAATGATTATATAAAATTTTATTACATTATAACACGTGTAGGGCCATTTTTGAAGTAACGGCACCACTGTTCCGGTGTAGTTGCAGAGGAGTTTTTTCAAGATCTAAACCATCAAAAGCATGTTATTTATATGAATAAATGATTATATAAAATTTTATAACATTATACTACGTGTAGGGCCATTTTTGGAGTAACCGCACCACTGTTCCGGTGTAGTTGCAGAGCAGTTTTTTCAAGATCTAAACCATCAAAAGCATGTTATTTATATGGATAAATGATTATATAAAATTTTATTACATTATAATACGTGTAGGGCCATTTTTGGAGTAACCGCACCACTGTTCCGGTGTAGTTGCAGAGCAGTTTTTTAAAGATCTAAACCATCAAAGCATGTTATTTATATGGATAAATGATTATATAAAATTTTATTACGTTATAATTCGTGTAGGGCCATTTTTGGAGTAACCGCACCACTGTTCCGGTGTAGTTGCAGAGCAGTTTTTTTAAGATCTAAACAATCAAAAGCATGTTATTTATATAGATAAATAATTATATAAAATTTTATTAGATTATAACACGTGTAGGGCCATTTTTGAAATAACGGCACCACTGTTCCGCTGTAGTTGCAGAGCAGTTTTTTCAAGATCTAAACCATCAAAAGCAAGTTATTTATATGAATAAATGATTATATAAAATTTTATTACATTATAATACATGTAGGGCCTTTTTTGCAGCAACCGCACCACTGTTCCGGTGTAGTTGTAGAGCAGTTTTTTCAAGATCTAAACCATCAAAAGCATGTTATTTATATGGATAATTAGTTATATAAAATTTTATTACATTATAACACGTGTAGGGCCATTTTTGAAGTAACGGCACCACTGTTCCGGTGTATTTGCAGAGCAGTTTTTTCAAGATCTAAACCATCAAAAGCAAGTTATTTATATGAATAAATGATTATATAAAATTTTATTACATTATAATACGTGTAGGGCCTTTTTTGCAGTAACCGCACCACTGTTCCGGTGTAGTTGCAGAGCAGTTTTTTAAAGATCTAAACCATCAAAAGAATGTTATTTATATGGATAATTAGTTATATAAAATTTTATTACATTATAACACGTGTAGGGCCATTTTTGAAGTAACGGCACCACTGTTCCGGTGTATTTGCAGAGCAGTTTTTTCAAGATCTAAACCATCAAAAGCATGTTATTTATATGGATAAATGATTAAATAAAATTTTATTACATTATAATACGTGTAGGGCCTTTTTTGCAGCAGCCGCACCACTGTTCCGGTGTAGTTGCAGAGCAGTTTTTTCAAGATCTAAACCATCAAAAGCATGTTATTTATATGGGTAAATGATTATATAAAATTTTATTACATTATAACACGTGTAGGGCCATTTTTGAAGTAACGGCACCACTGTTCCGGTGTAGTTGCAGAGGAGTTTTTTCAAGATCTAAACCATCAAAAGCATGTTATTTATATGAATAAATGATTATATAAAATTTTATTACATTATACTACGTGTAGGGCCATTTTTGGAGTAACCGCACCACTGTTCCGGTGTAGTTGCAGAGCAGTTTTTTCAAGATCTAAACCATCAAAAGCATGTTATTTATATGGATAAATGATTATATAAAATTTTATTACATTATAATACGTGTAGGGCCATTTTTGGAGTAACCGCACCACTGTTCCGGTGTAGTTGCAGAGCAGTTTTTTAAAGATCTAAACCATCAATGCATGTTATTTATATGGATAAATGATTATATAAAATTTTATTACGTTATAATTCGTGTAGGGCCATTTTTGGAGTAACCGCACCACTGTTCCGGTGTAGTTGCAGAGCAGTTTTTTTAAGATCTAAACCATCAAAAGCATGTTATTTATATGGATAAATAATTATATAAAATTTTATTAGATTATAACACGTGTAGGGCCATTTTTGAAATAACGGCACCACTGTTCCGCTGTAGTTGCAGAGCAGTTTTTTCAAGATCTAAACCATCAAAAGCAAGTTATTTATATGAATAAATGATTATATAAAATTTTATTACATTATAATACATGTAGGGCCTTTTTTGCAGCAACCGCACCACTGTTCCGCTGTAGTTGCAGAGCAGTTTTTTCAAGATCTAAACCATCAAAAGCATGTTATTTATATGGATAAATGATTATATAAAATTTTATTACATTATAACTCGTGTAGGGCCATTTTTGAAGTAACGGCACCACTGTTCCGGTGTAGTTGCAGAGCAGTTTTTTCAAGATCTAAACCATCAAAAGCAAGTTATTTATATGAATAAATGATTATATAAAATTTTATTACATTATACTACGTGTAGGGCCATTTTTGGAGTAACCGCACCACTGTTCCGGTGTAGTTGCAGAGCAGTTTTTTCAAGATCTAAATCATCAAAAGCATGTTATTTATATGGATAAATGATTATATAAAATTTTATTACATTATAATATGTGTAGGGCAATTTTTGGAGCAACCGCACCACTATTCCGGTGTAGTTGCAGAGCAGTTTTTTCAAGATCTAAACCATCAAAATCATGGTATTTATATGGGTAAATGATTATATAAAATTTTATTACATTATAACACGTGTAGGGCCATTTTTGAAGTAACGACACCACTGTTCCGGTGTAGTTGCAGAGGAGTTTTTTCAAGATCTAAACCATCAAAAGCATGTTATTTATATGAATAAATGATTATATAAAATTTTATTACATTATACTACGTGTAGGGCCATTTTTGGAGTAACCGCACCACTGTTCCGGTGTAGTTGCAGAGCAGTTTTTTCAAGATCTAAACCATCAAAAGCATGTTATTTATATCGATAAATGATTATATAAAATTTTGTTACATTATAATACTTGTAGGGCCATTTTTGGAGCAACCGCACCACTGTTCCGGTGTAGTTGCAGAGCAGTTTTTTCAAGATCTAAACCATCAAAAGCATGTTATTTATATGGATAAATGATTATATAAAATTTTATTACATTATAACACGTGTAGGACCATTTTTGAAGTAACGGCACCACTGTTCCGGTGTAGTTGCAGAGCAGTTTTTTCAAGATCTAAACCATCAAAAGCAAGTTATTTATATGAATAAATGATTAGATAAAATTTTATTACATTATACTACGTGTAGGGCCATTTTTGAAGTAACGGCACCACTGTTCCGGTGTAGTTGCAGAGGAGTTTTTTCAAGATCTAAACCATCAAAAGCATGTTATTTATATGAATAAATGATTATATAAAATTTTATTACATTATACTACGTGTAGGGCCATTTTTGGAGTAACCGCACCACTGTTCCGGTGTAGTTGCAGAGCAGTTTTTTTCAAGATCTAAACCATCAAAAGCATGTTATTTATATGGATAAATGATTATATAAAATTTTATTACATTATACTACGTGTAGGGCCATTTTTGGAGTAACCGCACCACTGTTCCGGTGTAGTTGCAGAGCAGTTTTTTCAAGATCTAAACCATCAAAAGCATGTTATTTATATCGATAAATGATTATATAAAATTTTGTTACATTATAATACTTGTAGGGCCATTTTTGGAGCAACCGCACCACTGTTCCGGTGTAGTTGCAGAGCAGTTTTTTCAAGATCTAAACCATCAAAAGCATGTTATTTATATGGATAAATGATTATATAAAATTTTATTACATTATAACACGTGTAGGGCCATTTTTGAAGTAACGGCACCACTGTTCCGGTGTAGTTGCAGAGCAGTTTTTTCAAGATCTAAACCTTCAAAAGCAAGTTATTTATATGAATAAATGATTAGATAAAATTTTATTACATTATACTACGTGTAGGGCCATTTTTGGAGTAACCGCACCACTGTTCCGGTGTAGTTGCAGAGCAGTTTTTTCAAGATCTAAACCATCAAAAGCATGTTATTTATATGGATAAATGATTATATAAAATTTTATTACATTATAACACGTGTAGGGCCATTTTTGAAGTAACGGCACCACCGTTCCGGTGTAGTTGCAGAGCAGTTTTTTTCAAGATCTAAACCATCAAAAGCATGTTATTTATATGAATAAATGATTATATAAAATTTTATTACATTATACAACGTGTAGGGCCATTTTTGGAGTAACCGCACCACTGTTCCGGTGTAGTTGAAGAGCAGTTTTTTTCAAGATTTAAAACCATCAAAAGCATGTTATTTATATGGATAAATGATTATATAAAATTTTATTACATTATAATACATGTAGGGCCATTTTTGGAGTAACCGCACCACTGTTCCGGTGTAGTTGCAGAGCAGTTTTTTCAAGATCTAAACCATCAAAAGCATGTTATTTATATGGATAAATGATTATATAAAATTTTATTACATTATAATACGTGTAGGGCCATTTTTGGAGTAACCGCACCACTGTTCCGGTGTAGTTGCAGAGCAGTTTTTTAAAGATCTAAACCATCAAAGCATGTTATTTATATGGATAAATGATTATATAAAATTTTATTACGTTATAATTCGTGTAGGGCCTTTTTTTGAGTAACCGCACCACTGTTCCGGTGTAGTTGCAGAGCAGTTTTTTTAAGATCTAAACAATCAAAAGCATGTTATTTATATAGATAAATAATTATATAAAATTTTATTAGATTATAACACGTGTAGGGCCATTTTTGAAATAACGGCACCACTGTTCCGCTGTAGTTGCAGAGCAGTTTTTTCAAGATCTAAACCATCAAAAGCAAGTTATTTATATGAATAAATGATTATATAAAATTTTATTACATTATAATACATGTAGGGCCTTTTTTGCAGCAACCGGACCACTGTTCCGGTGTAGTTGCAGAGCAGTTTTTTCAAGATCTAAACCATCAAAAGCATGTTATTTATATGGATAAATGATTATATAAAATTTTATTACATTATAACACGTGTAGGGCCATTTTTGAAGTAACGACACCACTGTTCCGGTGTAGTTGCAGAGCAGTTTTTTCAAGATCTAAACCATCAAAAGTAAGTTATTTATATGAATAAATGATTATATAAAATTTTATTACATTATACTACGTGTAAGGCCATTTTTGGAGTAACCGCACCACTGTTCCGGTGTAGTTGCAGAGCAGTTTTTTCAATATCTAAACCATCAAAAGCATGTTATTTATATGGATAAATGATTCTATAAAATTTTATTACATTATAATACGTGTAGGGCCATTTTTGGAGTAACCGCACCACTGTTCCGGTGTAGTTGCAGAGCAGTTTTTTAAAGATCTAAACCATCAAAAGCATGTTATTTATATGGATAATTAGTTATATAAAATTTTATTACATTATACTACGTGTAGGGCCATTTTTGGAGTAACCGCACCACTGTTCCGGTGTAGTTGCAGAGCAGTTTTTTCAATATCTAAACCATCAAAAGCATGTTATTTATATGGACAAATGATTATATAAAATTTTATTACATTATAATACGTGTAGGGCCATTTTTGGAGTAACCGCACCACTGTTCCGGTGTTGTTGCAGAGCAGTTTTTTAAAGATCTAAACCATCAAAAGCATGTTATTTATATGGATAATTAGTTATATAAAATTTTATTACATTATAACACGTGTAGGGCCATTTTTGAAGTAACGGCACCACTGTTCCGGTGTAGTTGCAGAGCAGTTTTTTAAAGATCTAAACCATCAAAAACATATTATTTATATGGATAAATGATTATATAAAATTTTATTACCTAATAATACGTGTAGGGACATTTTTGGAGCAACCGCACCACTGTTCCGGTGTAGTTGCAGAGCAGTTTTTTCAAGATCTAAACCATCAAAAGCAAGTTATTTATATGAATAAATGATTATATAAAATTTTATTACATTATACTACGTGTAGGGCCATCTTTGGAGTAACCGCACCACTGTTCCGGTGTAGTTGCAGAGGAGTTTTTTCAAGATCTAAACCATCAAAAGCATGTTATTTATATGAATAAATGATTATATAAAATTTTATTACATTATACTACGTGTAGGGCCATTTTTGGAGTAACCGCACCACTGTTCCGGTGTAGTTGCAGAGCAGTTTTTTCAAGATCTAAACCATCAAAAGCATGTTATTTATATGGATAAATGATTATATAAAATTTTATTACATTATAATACGTGTAGGGCCATTTTTGGAGTAACCGCACCACTGTTCCGGTGTAGTTGCAGAGCAGTTTTTTAAAGATCTAAACCATCAATGCATGTTATTTATATGGATAAATGATTATATAAAATTTTATTACGTTATAATTCGTGTAGGGCCATTTTTGGAGTAACCGCACCACTGTTCCGGTGTAGTTGCAGAGCAGTTTTTTGAAGATCTAAACCATCAAAAGCATGTTATTTATATGGATAAATAATTATATAAAATTTTATTAGATTATAACACGTGTAGGGCCATTTTTGAAATAACGGCACCACTGTTCCGCTGTAGTTGCAGAGCAGTTTTTTCAAGATCTAAACCATCAAAAGCAAGTTATTTATATGAATAAATGATTATATAAAATTTTATTACATTATACTACGTGTAGGGCCATTTTTGGAGTAACCGCACCACTGTTCCGGTGTAGTTGCAGAGCAGTTTTTTCAAGATCTAAACCATCAAAAGCATGTTATTTATATGGATAAATGATTATATAAAATTTTATTACATTATAACACGTGTAGGGCCATCTTTGAAGTAACGACACCACTGTTCCGGTGTAGTTGCAGAGCAGTTTTTTGAAGATCTAAACCATCAAAAGTAAGTTATTTATATGAATAAATGATTATATAAAATTTTATTACATTATACTACGTGTAAGGCCATTTTTGGAGTAACCGCACCACTGTTCCGGTGTAGTTGCAGAGCAGTTTTTTTCAATATCTAAACCATCAAAAGCATGTTATTTATATGGATAAATGATTATATAAAATTTTATTACATTATAATACGTGTAGGGCCATTTTTGGAGTAACCGCACCACTGTTCCGGTGTAGTTGCAGAGCAGTTTTTTAAAGATCTAAACCATCAAAAGCATGTTATTTATATGGATAATTAGTTATATAAAATTTTATTACATTATACTACGTGTAGGGCCATTTTTGGAGTAACCGCACCACTGTTCCGGTGTAGTTGCAGAGCAGTTTTTTCAATATCTAAACCATCAAAAGCATGTTATTTATATGGACAAATGATTATATAAAATTTTATTACATTATAATACGTGTAGGGCCATTTTTGGAGTAACCGCACCACTGTTCCGGTGTTGTTGCAGAGCAGTTTTTTAAAGATCTAAACCATTAAAAGCATGTTATTTATATGGATAATTAGTTATATAAAATTTTATTACATTATAACACGTGTAGGGCCATTTTTGAAATAACGGCACCACTGTTCCGGTGTAGTTGCAGAGCAGTTTTTTAAAGATCTAAACCATCAAAACCATATTATTTATATGGATAAATGATTATATAAAATTTTATTACCTAATAATACGTGTAGGGACATTTTTGGAGCAACCGCACCACTGTTCCGGTGTAGTTGCAGAGCAGTTTTTTCAAGATCTAAACCATCAAAAGCAAGTTATTTATATGAATAAATGATTATATAAAATTTTATTACATTATAATACATGTAGGGCCTTTTTTGCAGCAACCGCACCACTGTTCCGGTGTAGTTGCAGAGCAGTTTTTTCAAGATCTAAACCATCAAAATCATGTTATTTATATGGATAAATGATTATATAAAATTTTATTATATTATAACTCGTGTAGGGCCATTTTTGAAGTAACGGCACCACTGTTCCGGTGTAGTTGCAGAGCAGTTTTTTCAAGATCTAAACCATCAAAAGCAAGTTATTTATATGAATAAATGATTATATAAAATTTTATTACATTATACTACGTGTAGGGCCATTTTTGGAGTAACCGCACCACTGTTCCGGTGTAGTTGCAGAGCAGTTTTTTCAAGATCTAAATCATCAAAAGCATGTTATTTATATGGATAAATGATTATATAAAATTTTATTACATTATAATACGTGTAGGGCAATTTTTGGAGCAACCGCACCACTATTCCGGTGTAGTTGCAGAGCAGTTTTTTCAAGATCTAAACCATCAAAAGCATGGTATTTATATGGGTAAATGATATATAAAATTTTATTACATTATAACACGTGTAGGGCCATTTTTGAAGTAACGACACCACTGTTCCGGTGTAGTTGCAGAGGAGTTTTTTCAAGATCTAAACCATCAAAAGCAAGTTATTTATATGAATAAATGATTAGATAAAATTTTATTACATTATACTACGTGTAGGGCCATTTTTGGAGTAACCGCACCACTATTCCGGTGTAGTTGCAGAGCAGTTTTTTCAAGATCTAAACCATCAAAAGCATGTTATTTATATGGATAAATGATTATATAAAATTTTATTACATTATAATACGTGTAGGGCCATTTTTGAAGTAACGGCACCACTGTTCCGGTGTAGTTGCAGAGCAGTTTTTTCAAGATCTAAACCATCAAAAGCATGTTATTTATCTGAATAAATGATTATATAAAATTTTATTACATTATACAACGTGTAGGGCCATTTTTGGAGTAACCGCACCACTGTTCCGGTGTAGTTGAAGAGCAGTTTTTTCAAGATTTAAACCATCAAAAGCATGTTATTTCTATGGATAAATGATTATATAAAATTTTATTACATTATAATACGTGTAGGGCCATTTTTGTAGTAACCGCACCACTGTTCCGGTGTAGTTGCAGAGCAGTTTTTTCAAGATCTAAACCATCAAAAGCATGTTATTTATATGGATAAATGATTATATAAAATTTTATTACATTATAATACGTGTAGGGCCATTTTTGGTGCAACCGCACCACTGTTCCGGTGTAGTTGCAGAGCAGTTTTTTCAAGATCTAAACCATCAAAATCATGTTATTTATATGGATAAATGATTATATAAAATTTTATTACCTTATAATACATGTAGGGCCTTTTTTGCAGCAACCGCACCACTGTTCCGGTGTAGTTGCAGAGCAGTTTTTTCAAGATCTAAACCATCAAAATCATGTTATTTATATGGATAAATGATTATATAAAATTTTATTACATTATAATACGTGTAGGGCCATTTTTGGAGTAACCGCACCACTGTTCCGGTGTAGTTGAAGAGCAGTTTTTTCAAGATTTAAACCATCAAAAGCATGTTATTTCTATGGATAAATGATTATATAAAATTTTATTACATTATAATACGTGTAGGGCCATTTTTGTAGTAACCGCACCACTGTTCCGGTGTAGTTGCAGAGCAGTTTTTTCAAGATCTAAACCATCAAAAGCATGTTATTTATATGGATAAATGATTATATAAAATTTTATTACATTATAATACGTGTAGGGCCATTTTTGGAGTAACCGCACCACTGTTCCGGTGTAGTTGCAGAGCAGTTTTTTAAAGATCTAAACCATCAAAGCATGTTATTTATATGGATAAATGATTATATAAAATTTTATTACGTTATAATTCGTGTAGGGCCATTTTTGGAGTAACCGCACCACTGTTCCGGTGTAGTTGCAGAGCAGTTTTTTTAAGATGTAAACTATCAAAAGCATGTTATTTATATAGATAAATAATTATATAAAATTTTATTAGATTATAACACGTGTAGGGCCATTTTTGAAATAACGGCACCACTGTTCCGCTGTAGTTGCAGAGCAGTTTTTTCAAGATCTAAACCATCAAAAGCAAGTTATTTATATGAATAAATGATTATATAAAATTTTATTACATTATAATACATGTAGGGCCTTTTTTGCAGCAACCGGACCACTGTTCCGGTGTAGTTGCAGAGCAGTTTTTTCAAGATCTAAACCATCAAAAGCAAGTTATTTATATGAATAAATGATTATATAAAATTTTATTACATTATACTACGTGTAGGGCCATTTTTGGAGTAACCGCACCACTGTTCCGGTGTAGTTGCAGAGCAGTTTTTTCAATATCTAAACCATCAAAAGCATGATATTTATATGGATAAATGATTATATAAAATTTTATTACATTATAATACGTGTAGGGCCATTTTTGGAGTAACCGCACCACTGTTCCGGTGTAGTTGCAGAGCAGTTTTATAAAGATCTAAACCATCAAAAGCATGTTATTTATATGGATAAATGATTATATAAAATTTTATTACATTATAACACGTGTAGGGCCATTTTTGAAGTAACGGCACCACTGTTCCGGTGTAGTTGCAGAGCAGTTTTTTCAAGATCTAAACCATCAAAAGCAAGTTATTTATATGAATAAATGATTATATAAAATTTTATTACATTATACTACGTGTAGGGCCATTTTTGGAGTAACCGCACCACTGTTCCGGTGTAGTTGCAGAGCAGTTTTTTCAAGATCTAAACCATCAAAAGCATGTTATTTATATCGATAAATGATTATATAAAATTTTGTTACATTATAGTACGTGTAGGGCCATTTTTGGAGAAACCGCACCACTATTCCGGTGTAGTTGCAGAGCAGTTTTTTCAAGATCTAAACCATCAAAAGCATGTTATTTATATGGGTAAATGATTATATAAAATTTTATTACATTATAACACGTGTAGGGCCATTTTTGAAGTAACGGCACCACTGTTCCGGTGTAGTTGCAGAGGAGTTTTTTCAAGATCTAAACCATCAAAAGCATGTTATTTATATGAATAAATGATTATATAAAATTTTATTACATTATAATACGTGTAGGGCCATTTTTGGAGTAACCGCACCACTGTTCCGGTGTAGTTGCAGAGCAGTTTTTTAAAGATCTAAACCATCAAAGCATGTTATTTATATGGATAAATGATTATATAAAATTTTATTACGTTATAATTCGTGTAGGGCCATTTTTGGAGGAACCGCACCACTGTTCCGGTGTAGTTGCAGAGCAGTTTTTTTAAGATCTAAACAATCAAAAGCATGTTATTTATATGGATAAATAATTATATAAAATTTTATTAGATTATAACACGTGTAGGGCCATTTTTGAAATAACGGCACCACTGTTCCGGTGTAGTTGCAGAGCAGTTTTTTCAAGATCTAAACCATCAAAAGCAAGTTATTTATATGCATAAATGATTATATAAAATTTTATTACATTATAATACATGTAGGGCCTTTTTTGCAGCAACCGCACCACTATTCCGGTGTAGTTGCAGAGCAGTTTTTTCAAGATCTAAACCATCAAAAGCATGTTATTTATATGGATAAATGATTATATAAAATTTTATTACATTATAACACGTGTAGGGCCATCTTTGAAGTAACGACACCACTGTTCCGGTGTAGTTGCAGAGCAGTTTTTTCAAGATCTAAACCATCAAAAGTAAGTTATTTATATGAATAAATGATTATATAAAATTTTATTACATTATACTACGTGTAAGGCCATTTTTGGAGTAACCGCACCACTGTTCCGGTGTAGTTGCAGAGCAGTTTTTTCAATATCTAAACCATCAAAAGCATGTTATTTATATGGATAAATGATTATATAAAATTTTATTACATTATAATACGTGTAGGGCCATTTTTGGAGTAACCGCACCACTGTTCCGGTGTAGTTGCAGAGCAGTTTTTTAAAGATCTAAACCATCAAAAGCATGTTATTTATATGGATAATTAGTTATATAAAATTTTATTACATTATACTACGTGTAGGGCCATTTTTGGAGTAACCGCACCACTGTTCCGGTGTAGTTGCAGAGCAGTTTTTTCAATATCTAAACCATCAAAAGCATGTTATTTATATGGACAAATGATTATATAAAATTTTATTACATTATAATACGTGTAGGGCCATTTTTGGAGTAACCGCACCACTGTTCCGGTGTTGTTGCAGAGCAGTTTTTTAAAGATCTAAACCATTAAAAGCATGTTATTTATATGGATAATTAGTTATATAAAATTTTATTACATTATAACACGTGTAGGGCCATTTTTGAAGTAACGGCACCACTGTTCCGGTGTAGTTGCAGAGCAGTTTTTTAAAGATCTAAACCATCAAAAACATATTATTTATATGGATAAATGATTATATAAAATTTTATTACCTAATAATACGTGTAGGGACATTTTTGGAGCAACCGCACCACTGTTCCGGTGTAGTTGCAGAGCAGTTTTTTCAAGATCTAAACCATCAAAAGCAAGTTATTTATATGAATAAATGATTATATAAAATTTTATTACATTATACTACGTGTAGGGCCATCTTTGGAGTAACCGCACCACTGTTCCGGTGTAGTTGCAGAGGAGTTTTTTCAAGATCTAAACCATCAAAAGCATGTTATTTATATGAATAAATGATTATATAAAATTTTATTACATTATACTACGTGTAGGGCCATTTTTGGAGTAACCGCACCACTGTTCCGGTGTAGTTGCAGAGCAGTTTTTTCAAGATCTAAACCATCAAAAGCATGTTATTTATATGGATAAATGATTATATAAAATTTTATTACATTATAATACGTGTAGGGCCATTTTTGGAGTAACCGCACCACTGTTCCGGTGTAGTTGCAGAGCAGTTTTTTAAAGATCTAAACCATCAATGCATGTTATTTATATGGATAAATGATTATATAAAATTTTATTACGTTATAATTCGTGTAGGGCCATTTTTGGAGTAACCGCACCACTGTTCCGGTGTAGTTGCAGAGCAGTTTTTTGAAGATCTAAACCATCAAAAGCATGTTATTTATATGGATAAATAATTATATAAAATTTTATTAGATTATAACACGTGTAGGGCCATTTTTGAAATAACGGCACCACTGTTCCGCTGTAGTTGCAGAGCAGTTTTTTCAAGATCTAAACCATCAAAAGCAAGTTATTTATATGAATAAATGATTATATAAAATTTTATTACATTATACTACGTGTAGGGCCATTTTTGGAGTAACTGCACCACTGTTCCGGTGTAGTTGCAGAGCAGTTTTTTCAAGATCTAAACCATCAAAAGCATGTTATTTATATCGATAAATGATTATATAAAATTTTGTTACATTATAATACTTGTAGGGCCATTTTTGGAGCAACCGCACCACTGTTCCGGTGTAGTTGCAGAGCAGTTTTTTCAAGATCTAAACCATCAAAAGCATGTTATTTATATGGATAAATGATTATATAAAATTTTATTACATTATAACACGTGTAGGGCCATTTTTGAAGTAACGGCACCACTGTTCCGGTGTAGTTGCAGAGCAGTTTTTTCAAGATCTAAACCATCAAAAGCAAGTTATTTATATGAATAAATGATTATATAAAATTTTATTACATTATAATACATGTAGGGCCTTTTTTGCAGCAACCGCACCACTGTTCCGGTGTAGTTGCAGAGCAGTTTTTTCAAGATCTAAACCATCAAAATCATGTTATTTATATGGATAAATGATTATATAAAATTTTATTATATTATAACTCGTGTAGGGCCATTTTTGAAGTAACGGCACCACTGTTCCGGTGTAGTTGCAGAGCAGTTTTTTCAAGATCTAAACCATCAAAAGCAAGTTATTTATATGAATAAATGATTATATAAAATTTTATTACATTATACTACGTGTAGGGCCATTTTTGGAGTAACCGCACCACTGTTCCGGTGTAGTTGCAGAGCAGTTTTTTCAAGATCTAAATCATCAAAAGCATGTTATTTATATGGATAAATGATTATATAAAATTTTATTACATTATAATACGTGTAGGGCAATTTTTGGAGCAACCGCACCACTATTCCGGTGTAGTTGCAGAGCAGTTTTTTCAAGATCTAAACCATCAAAAGCATGGTATTTATATGGGTAAATGATATATAAAATTTTATTACATTATAACACGTGTAGGGCCATTTTTGAAGTAACGACACCACTGTTCCGGTGTAGTTGCAGAGGAGTTTTTTCAAGATCTAAACCATCAAAAGCATGTTATTTATATGAATAAATGATTATATAAAATTTTATTACATTATACTACATGTAGGGCCATTTTTGGAGTAACCGCACCACTGTTCCGGTGTAGTTGCAGAGCAGTTTTTTCAAGATCTAAACCATCAAAAGCATGTTATTTATATCGATAAATGATTATATAAAATTTTGTTACATTATAATACTTGTAGGGCCATTTTTGGAGCAACCGCACCACTGTTCCGGTGTAGTTGCAGAGCAGTTTTTTCAAGATCTAAACCATCAAAAGCATGTTATTTATATGGATAAATGATTATATAAAATTTTATTACATTATAACACGTGTAGGGCCATTTTTGAAGTAACGGCACCACTGTTCCGGTGTAGTTGCAGAGCAGTTTTTTCAAGATCTAAACCATCAAAAGCAAGTTATTTATATGAATAAATGATTAGATAAAATTTTATTACATTATACTACGTGTAGGGCCATTTTTGGAGTAACCGCACCACTATTCCGGTGTAGTTGCAGAGCAGTTTTTTCAAGATCTAAACCATCAAAAGCATGTTATTTATATGGATAAATGATTATATAAAATTTTATTACATTATAATACGTGTAGGGCCATTTTTGAAGTAACGGCACCACTATTCCGGTGTAGTTGCAGAGCAGTTTTTTCAAGATCTAAACCATCAAAAGCATGTTATTTATCTGAATAAATGATTATATAAAATTTTATTACATTATACAACGTGTAGGGCCATTTTTGGAGTAACCGCACCACTGTTCCGGTGTAGTTGAAGAGCAGTTTTTTCAAGATTTAAACCATCAAAAGCATGTTATTTCTATGGATAAATGATTATATAAAATTTTATTACATTATAATACGTGTAGGGCCATTTTTGTAGTAACCGCACCACTGTTCCGGTGTAGTTGCAGAGCAGTTTTTTCAAGATCTAAACCATCAAAAGCATGTTATTTATATGGATAAATGATTATATAAAATTTTATTACATTATAATACGTGTAGGGCCATTTTTGGAGTAACCGCACCACTGTTCCGGTGTAGTTGCAGAGCAGTTTTTTAAAGATCTAAACCATCAAAGCATGTTATTTATATGGATAAATGATTATATAAAATTTTATTACGTTATAATTCGTGTAGGGCCATTTTTGGAGTAACCGCACCACTGTTCCGGTGTAGTTGCAGAGCAGTTTTTTTAAGATCTAAACTATCAAAAGCATGTTATTTATATAGATAAATAATTATATAAAATTTTATTAGATTATAACACGTGTAGGGCCATTTTTGAAATAACGGCACCACTGTTCCGCTGTAGTTGCAGAGCAGTTTTTTCAAGATCTAAACCATCAAAAGCAAGTTATTTATATGAATAAATGATTATATAAAATTTTATTACATTATAATACATGTAGGGCCTTTTTTGCAGCAACCGGACCACTGTTCCGGTGTAGTTGCAGAGCAGTTTTTTCAAGATCTAAACAATCAAAAGCATGTTATTTATATGGATAAATGATTATATAAAATTTTATTACATTATAACACGTGTAGGGCCATTTTTGAAGTAACGGCACCACTATTCCGGTGTAGTTGCAGAGCAGTTTTTTCAAGATCTAAACCATCAAAAGCAAGTTATTTATATGAATAAATGATTATATAAAATTTTATTACATTATACTACGTGTAGGGCCATTTTTGGAGTAACCGCACCACTGTTCCGGTGTAGTTGCAGAGCAGTTTTTTCAATATCTAAACAATCAAAAGCATGATATTTATATGGATAAATGATTATATAAAATTTTATTACATTATAATACGTGTAGGGCCATTTTTGGAGTAACCGCACCACTGTTCCGGTGTAGTTGCAGAGCAGTTTTATAAAGATCTAAACCATCAAAAGCATGTTATTTATATGGATAAATGATTATATAAAATTTTATTACATTATAACATGTGTAGGGCCATTTTTGAAGTAACGGCACCACTGTTCCGGTGTAGTTGCAGAGCAGTTTTTTCAAGATCTAAACCATCAAAAGCAAGTTATTTATATGAATAAATGATTATATAAAATTTTATTACATTATACTACGTGTAGGGCCATTTTTGGAGTAACCGCACCACTGTTCCGGTGTAGTTGCAGAGCAGTTTTTTCAAGATCTAAACCATCAAAAGCATGTTATTTATATCGATAAATGATTATATAAAATTTTGTTACATTATAATACTTGTAGGGCCATTTTTGGAGCAACCGCACCACTGTTCCGGTGTAGTTGCAGAGCAGTTTTTTAAAGATCTAAACCATCAAAGCATGTTATTTATATGGATAAATGATTATATAAAATTTTATTACGTTATAATTCGTGTAGGGCCATTTTTGGAGTAACCGCACCACTGTTCCGGTGTAGTTGCAGAGCAGTTTTTTTAAGATCTAAACCATCAAAAGCATGTTATTTAAATGGATAAATAATTATATAAAATTTTATTAGATTATAACACGTGTAGGGCCATTTTTGAAATAACGGCACCACTGTTCCGCTGTAGTTGCAGAGCAGTTTTTTCAAGATCTAAACCATCAAAAGCAAGTTATTTATATGAATAAATGATTATATAAAATTTTATTACATTATAATACATGTAGGGCCTTTTTTGCAGCAACCGCACCACTGTTCCGGTGTAGTTGCAGAGCAGTTTTTTCAAGATCTAAACCATCAAAAGCATGTTATTTATATGGATAATTAGTTATATAAAATTTTATTACATTATAACACGTGTAGGGCCATTTTTGAAGTAACGGCACCACTGTTCCGGTGTATTTGCAGAGCAGTTTTTTCAAGATCTAAACCATCAAAAGCAAGTTATTTATATGAATAAATGATTATATAAAATTTTATTACATTATAATACGTGTAGGGCCTTTCTTGCAGTAACCGCACCACTGTTCCGGTGTAGTTGCAGAGCAGTTTTTTAAAGATCTAAACCATCAAAAGAATGTTATTTATATGGATAATTAGTTATATAAAATTTTATTACATTATAACACGTGTAGGGCCATTTTTGAAGTAACGGCACCACTGTTCCGGTGTATTTGCAGAGCAGTTTTTTCAAGATCTAAACCATCAAAAGCATGTTATTTATATGGATAAATGATTAAATAAAATTTTATTACATTATAATACGTGTAGGGCCTTTTTTGCAGCAGCCGCACCACTGTTCCGGTGTAGTTGCAGAGCAGTTTTTTCAAGATCTAAACCATCAAAAGCATGTTATTTATATGGGTAAATGATTATATAAAATTTTATTACATTATAACACGTGTAGGGCCATTTTTGAAGTAACGGCACCACTGTTCCGGTGTAGTTGCAGAGGAGTTTTTTCAAGATCTAAACCATCAAAAGCATGTTATTTATATGAATAAATGATTATATAAAATTTTATTACATTATACTACGTGTAGGGCCATTTTTGGAGTAACCGCACCACTGTTCTGGTGTAGTTGCAGAGCAGTTTTTTCAAGATCTAAACCATCAAAAGCCTGTTATTTATATGGATAAATGATTATATAAAATTTTGTTACATTATAATACTTGTAGGGCCATTTTTGGAGCAACCGCACCACTGTTCCGGTGTAGTTGCAGAGCAGTTTTTTCAAGATCTAAACCATCAAAAGCATGTTATTTATATGGGTAAATGATTATATAAAATTTTATTACATTATAACACGTGTAGGGCCATTTTTGAAGTAACGGCGCCACTGTTCCGGTGTAGTTGCAGAGGAGTTTTTTCAAGATCTAAACCATCAAAAGCATGTTATTTATATGAATAAATGATTATATAAAATTTTATTACATTATAATACGTGTAGGGCCATTTTTGGAGTAACCGCACCACTGTTCCGGTGTAGTTGCAGAGCAGTTTTTTAAAGATCTAAACCATCAAAGCATGTTATTTATATGGATAAATGATTATATAAAATTTTATTACGTTATAATTCGTGTAGGGCCATTTTTGGAGGAACCGCACCACTGTTCCGGTGTAGTTGCAGAGCAGTTTTTTTAAGATCTAAACAATCAAAAGCATGTTATTTATATGGATAAATAATTATATAAAATTTTATTAGATTATAACACGTGTAGGGCCATTTTTGAAATAACGGCACCACTGTTCCGGTGTAGTTGCAGAGCAGTTTTTTCAAGATCTAAACCATCAAAAGCAAGTTATTTATATGCATAAATGATTATATAAAATTTTATTACATTATAATACATGTAGGGCCTTTTTTGCAGCAACCGCACCACTATTCCGGTGTAGTTGCAGAGCAGTTTTTTCAAGATCTAAACCATCAAAAGCATGTTATTTATATGGATAAATGATTATATAAAATTTTATTACATTATAACACGTGTAGGGCCATTTTTGAAGTAACGGCACCACTGTTCCGGTGTAGTTGCAGAGCAGTTTTTTCAAGATCTAAACCATCAAAAGCAAGTTATTTATATGAATAAATGATTATATAAAATTTTATTACATTATACTACGTGTAGGGCCATTTTTGGAGTAACCGCACCACTGTTCCGGTGTAGTTGCAGAGCAGTTTTTTCAAGATCTAAACCATCAAAAGCCTGTTATTTATATGGATAAATGATTATATAAAATTTTATTACATTATAATACGTGTAGGGCCATTTTTGGAGTAACCGCACCACTGTTCCGGTGTAGTTGCAGAGCAGTTTTTTAAAGATCTAAACCATCAAAAGCATGTTATTTATATGGATAATTAGTTATATAAAATTTTATTACATTATAACACGTGTAGGGCCATTTTTGAAGTAACGGCACCACTGTTCCGGTGTAGTTGCAGAGCAGTTTTTTCAAGATCTAAACCATCAAACGCAAGTTATTTATATGAATAAATGATTATATAAAATTTTATTACATTATACTACGTGTAGGGCCATTTTTGGAGTAACCGCACCACTGTTCCGGTGTAGTTGAAGAGCAGTTTTTTCAAGATCTAAACCATCAAAAGCATGTTATTTATATGGATAAATGATTATATAAAATTTTATTACATTATAATACGTGTAGGGCCATTTTTGGAGTAACGGCACCACTGTTCCGGTGTAGTTGCAGAGCAGTTTTTTAAAGATCTAAACCATCAAAGCATGTTATTTATATGGATAAATGATTATATAAAATTTTATTACGTTATAAGTCGTGTAGGGCCATTTTTGGAGTAACCGCACCACTGTTCTGGTGTAATTGCAGAGCAGTTTTTTTAAGATCTAAACCATCAAAAGCATGTTATTTATATGGATAAATAATTATATAAAATTTTATTAGATTATAACACGTGTAGGGCCATTTTTGAAATAACGGCACCACTGTTCCGCTGTAGTTGCAGAGCAGTTTTTTCAAGATCTAAACCATTAAAAGCAAGTTATTTATATGAATAAATGATTATATAAAATTTTATTACATTATAATACATGTAGGGCCTTTTTTGCAGCAACCGCACCACTGTTCCGGTGTAGTTGCAGAGCAGTTTTTTCAAGATCTAAACCATCAAAAGCATGTTATTTATATGGATAAATGATTATATAAAATTTTATTACATTATAGTGTAGGGCCATTTTTGAAGTAACGGCACCACTGTTCCGGTGTAGTTGCAGAGGAGTTTTTTCAAGATCTAAACCATCAAAAGCATGTTATTTATATGAATAAATGATTATATAAAATTTTATTACATTATAATACGTGTAGGGCCATTTTTGGAGTAACCGCACCACTGTTCCGGTGTAGTTGCAGACCAGTTTTTTAAAGATCTAAACCATCAAAGCATGTTATTTATATGGATAAATGATTATATAAAATTTTATTACGTTATAATTCGTGTAGGGCCATTTTTGGAGGAACCGCACCACTGTTCCGGTGTAGTTGCAGAGCAGTTTTTTTAAGATCTAAACAATCAAAAGCATGTTATTTATATGGATAAATAATTATATAAAATTTTATTAGATTATAACACGTGTAGGGCCATTTTTGAAATAACGGCACCACTGTTCCGGTGTAGTTGCAGAGCAGTTTTTTCAAGATCTAAACCATCAAAAGCAAGTTATTTATATGCATAAATGATTATATAAAATTTTATTACATTATAATACATGTAGGGCCTTTTTTGCAGCAACCGGACCACTGTTCCGGTGTAGTTGCAGAGCAGTTTTTTCAAGATCTAAACCATCAAAAGCATGTTATTTATATGGATAAATGATTATATAAAATTTTATTACATTATAACACGTGTAGGGCCATTTTTGAAGTAACGGCACCACTGTTCCGGTGTAGTTGCAGAGCAGTTTTTTCAAGATCTAAACCATCAAAAGCAAGTTATTTATATGAATAAATGATTATATAAAATTTTATTACATTATACTACGTGTAGGGCCATTTTTGGAGTAACCGCACCACTGTTCCGGTGTAGTTGCAGAGCAGTTTTTTCAAGATCTAAACCATCAAAAGCATGTTATTTATATGGATAAATGATTATATAAAATTTTATTACATTATAATACGTGTAGGGCCATTTTTGGAGTAACCGCACCACTGTTCCGGTGTAGTTGCAGAGCAGTTTTTTAAAGATCTAAACCATCAAAAGCATGTTATTTATATGGATAATTAGTTATATAAAATTTTATTACATTATAACACGTGTAGGGCCATTTTTGAAGTAACGGCACCACTGTTCCGGTGTAGTTGCAGAGCAGTTTTTTCAAGATCTAAACCATCAAAAGCATGTTATTTATATGAATAAATGATTATATAAAATTTTATTACATTATACAACGTGTAGGGCCATTTTTGGAGTAACCGCACCACTGTTCCGGTGTAGTTGAAGAGCAGTTTTTTCAAGATCTAAACCATCAAAAGCATGTTATTTATATGGATAAATGATTATATAAAATTTTATTACATTATAATACGTGTAGGGCCATTTTTGGAGTAACGGCACCACTGTTCCGGTGTAGTTGCAGAGCAGTTTTTTAAACATCTAAACCATCAAAGCATGTTATTTATATGGATAAATGATTATATAAAATTTTATTACGTTATAAGTCGTGTAGGGCCATTTTTGGAGCAACCGCACCACTGTTCCGGTGTAATTGCAGAGCAGTTTTTTTAAGATCTAAACCATCAAAAGCATGTTATTTATATGGATAAATAATTATATAAAATTTTATTAGATTATAACACGTGTAGGGCCATTTTTGAAATAACGGCACCACTGTTCCGCTGTAGTTGCAGAGCAGTTTTTTCAAGATCTAAACCATCAAAAGCAAGTTATTTATATGAATAAATGATTATATAAAATTTTATTACATTATAATACATGTAGGGCCTTTTTTGCAGCAACCGCACCACTGTTCCGGTGTAGTTGCAGAGCAGTTTTTTCAAGATCTAAACCATCAAAAGCATGTTATTTATATGGATAAATGATTATATAAAATTTTATTACATTATAACACGTGTAGGGCCATTTTTGAAGTAACGGCACCACTGTTCCGGTGTAGTTGAAGAGCAGTTTTTTCAAGATTTATACCATCAAAAGCATGTTATTTATATGGATAAATGATTATATAAAATTTTATTACATTATAATACGTGTAGGGCCATTTTTGGAGCAACCGCACCACTGTTCCGGTGTAGTTGCAGAGCAGTTTTTTCAAGATCTAAACCATCAAAAGCAAGTTATTTGTATTAATAAATGATTATATAAAATTTTATTACATTATACTACGTGTAGGGCCATTTTTGGAGCAACCGCACCACTGTTCCGGTGTAGTTGCAGAGCAGTTTTTTCAAGATCTAAACCATCAAAAGCATTTTATTAATATGGATAAATGATTATATAAATTTTTTTTACATTATAATACCTGTAGGGCCTTTTTTGCAGCAACCGCACCACTGTTCCGGTGTAGTTGCAGAGCAGTTTTTTCAAGATCTAAACCATCAAAAGCATGTTATTTATATGGATAAATGATTATATAAAATTTTATTACATTATAACACGTGTAGGGCCATTTTTGAAGTAACGGCACCACTGTTCCGGTGTAGTTGCAGAGCAGTTTTTTCAAGATCTAAACCATCAAAAGCAAGTTATTTATATGAATAAATGATTAGATAAAATTTTATTACATTGTACTACGTGTAGGGCCATTTTTGGAGTAACCGCACCACTGTTCCGGTGTAGTTGCAGAGCAGTTTTTTAAAGATCTAAACCATCAAAAGCATGTTATTTATATGGATAATTAGTTATATAAAATTTTATTACATTATAACACGTGTAGGGCCATTTTTGAAGTAACGGCACCACTGTTCCGGTGTAGTTGCAGAGCAGTTTTTTCAAGATCTAAACCATCAAAAGCATGTTATTTATATGAATAAATGATTATATAAAATTTTATTACATTATACAACGTGTAGGGCCATTTTTGGAGTAACCGCACCACTGTTCCGGTGTAGTTGAAGAGCAGTTTTTTCAAGATCTAAACCATCAAAAGCATGTTATTTATATGGATAAATGATTATATAAAATTTTATTACATTATAATACGTGTAGGGCCATTTTTGGAGTAACGGCACCACTGTTCCGGTGTAGTTGCAGAGCAGTTTTTTAAAGATCTAAACCATCAAAGCATGTTATTTATATGGATAAATGATTATATAAAATTTTATTACGTTATAAGTCGTGTAGGGCCATTTTTGGAGTAACCGCACCACTGTTCCGGTGTAATTGCAGAGCAGTTTTTTTAAGATCTAAACCATCAAAAGCATGTTATTTATATGGATAAATAATTATATAAAATTTTATTAGATTATAACACGTGTAGGGCCATTTTTGAAGTAACGGCACCACTGTTCCGGTGTAGTTGAAGAGCAGTTTTTTCAAGATTTATACCATCAAAAGCATGTTATTTATATGGATAAATGATTATATAAAATTTTATTACATTATAATACGTGTAGGGCCATTTTTGGAGCAACCGCACCACTGTTCCGGTGTAGTTGCAGAGCAGTTTTTTAAAGATCTAAACCATCAAAAGCAAGTTATTTGTATTAATAAATGATTATATAAAATTTTATTACATTATACTACGTGTAGGGCCATTTTTGGAGCAACCGCACCACTGTTCCGGTGTAGTTGCAGAGCAGTTTTTTCAAGATCTAAACCATCAAAAGCATTTTATTAATATGGATAAATGATTATATAAAATTTTTTTACATTATAATACCTGTAGGGGCTTTTTTGCAGCAACCGCACCACTGTTCCGGTGTAGTTGCAGAGCAGTTTTTTCAAGATCTAAACCATCAAAAGCATGTTATTTATATGGATAAATGATTATATAAAATTTTATTACATTATAACACGTGTAGGGCCATTTTTGAAGTAACGGCACCACTGTTCCGGTGTAGTTGCAGAGCAGTTTTTTCAAGATCTAAACCATCAAAAGCAAGTTATTTATATGAATAAATGATTAGATAAAATTTTATTACATTGTACTACGTGTAAGGCCATTTTTGGAGTAACCGCACCACTGTTCCGGAGTAGTTGCAGAGCAGTTTTTTCAAGATCTAAACCATCAAAAGCATGTTATTTATATGGATAAATGATTATATAAAATTTTATTACATTATAACACGTGTAGGGCCATTTTTGAAGTAACGGCACCACTGTTCCGGTGTAGTTGCAGAGCAGTTTTTTCAAGATCTAAACCATCAAAAGCATGTTATTTATATGAATAAATGATTATATAAAATTTTATTACATTATAATACATGTAGGGCCTTTTTTGCAGCAACCGCACCACTGTTCCGGTGTAGTTGCAGAGCAGTTTTTTCAAGATCTAAACCATCAAAAGCATGTTATTTTTATGGATAAATGATTATATAAAATTTTATTACATTATAACACGTGTAGGGCCATTTTTGAAGTAACGGCACCACTGTTCCGGTGTAGTTGCAGAGCAGTTTTTTCAAGATCTAAACCATCAAAAGCAAGTTATTTATATGAATAAATGATTATATAAAATTTTATTACATTATAACACGTGTAGGGCCATTTTTGAAGTAACGGCACCACTGTTCCGGTGTAGTTGCAGAGCAGTTTTTTCAAGATCTAAACCATCAAAAGCAAGTTATTTATATGAATAAATGATTATATAAAATTTTATTACATTATACAACGTGTAGGGCCATTTTTGGAGTAACCGCACCACTGTTCCGGTGTAGTTGCAGAGCAGTTTTTTCAAGCTCTAAACCATCAAAAGCATGTTATTTATATGGATAAATGATTATATAAAATTTTATTACATTATAATACGTGTAGGGCCATTTTTGGAGCAACCGCACCACTGTTCCGGTGTAGTTGCAGAGCAGTTTTTTCAAGATCTAAACCTTCAAAATCATGTTATTTATATGGATAAATGATTATATAAAATTTTATTACATTATAACACGTGTAGGGCCATTTTTGAAGTAACGGCACCACTGTTCCGGTGTAGATGCAGAGAAGTTTTTTCAAGATCTAAACCATCAAAAGCAAGTTATTTATATGAATAAATGATTAGATAAAATTTTATTACATTATACTACGTGTAGGGCCATTTTTGGAGCAACCGCACCACTGTTCTGGTGTAGTTGCAGAGTAGTTTTTTCAAGATCTAAACCATCAAAAACATTTTATTAATATGGATAAATGATTATATAAAATTTTATTACATTATAACACGTGTAGGGCCATTTTTGAAGTAACGGCACCACTGTTCCGGTGTAGTTGCAGAGCAGTTTTTTCAAGATCTAAACCATCAAAAGCATGTTATTTATATGAATAAATGATTATATAAAATTTTATTACATTATACAACGTGTAGGGCCATTTTTGGAGTAACCGCACCACTGTTCCGGTGTAGTTGAAGAGCAGTTTTTTCAAGATTTAAACCATCAAAAGCATGTTATTTATATGGATAAATGATTATATAAAATTTTATTACATAATAATACGTGTAGGGCCATTTTTGGAGCAACCGCACCACTGTTCCGGTGTAGTTGTAGAGCAGTTTTTTCAAGATCTAAACCATCAAAAGCAAGTTATTTATATGAATAAATGATTATATAAAATTTTATTACATTATAATACGTGTAGGGCCATTTTTGGAGTAACAGCACCACTGTTCAGGTGTAGTTGCAGAGCAGTTTTTTCAAGATCTAAACCATCAAAAGCATGTTATTTATATGGATAAATGATTATATAAAATTTTATTACATAATAATACGTGTAGGGCCTTTTTTGCAGCAACCGAACCACTGTTCCGGTGTAGTTGCAGAGCAGTTTTTTCAAGATCTAAACCATCAAAAGCATGTTATTTATATGGATACATGATTATATAAAATTTTATTACATTATAACACGTGTAGGGCCATTTTAGAAGTAACGGCACCACTGTTCCGGTGTAGATGCAGAGCAGTTTTTTCAAGATCTAAACCATCAAAAGCAAGTTATTTATATGAATAAATGATTATATAAAATTTTATTACATTATACTACGTGTAGGGCCATTTTTGGAGCAACCGCACCACTGTTCTGGTGTAGTTGCAGAGCAGTTGTTTCAAGATCTAAACCATCAAAAGCATTTTATTAATATGGATAAATGATTATATAAAATTTTATTACATTATAATACATGTAGGGCCTTTTTTGCAGCAACCGCACCACTGTTCCGGTATAGTTGCAGCGCAGTTTTTTCAAGATCTAAACCATCAAAAGCATGTTATTTATATGGATAAATGATTATATAAAATTTTATTACATTATAACACGTGTAGGGCCATTTTTGAAGTAACGACACCACTGTTCCGGTGTAGTTGCAGAGCAGTTTTTTCAAGATCTAAACCATCAAAAGCAAGTTATTTATATGAATAAATGATTATATAAAATTTTATTACATTATACAACGTGTAGGGCCATTTTTGGAGTAACCGCACCACTGTTTCGGTGTAGTTGCAGAGCAGTTTTTTCAAGATCTAAACCATCAAAAGCAAGGTATTTATATGAATAAATGATTATATAAAATTTTATTACATTATAATACATGTAGGGCCTTTTTTGCAACAACCGCACCACTGTTCCGGTGTAGTTGCAGAGCAGTTTTTTCAAGATCTAAACCATCAAAAGCATGTTATTTATATGGATAAATGATTATATAAAATTTTATTACATTATAACACGTGTAGGGCCATTTTTGAAGTAACGGCACCACTGTTCCGGTGTAGTTGCAGAGCAGTTTTTTCAAGATCTAAACCATCAAAAGCAAGTTATTTATATGCATAAATGATTATATAAAATTTTATTACATAATACTACGTGTAGGGCCATTTTTGGAGTAACCGAACCACTGTTCCGGTGTAGTTGCAGAGCAGTTTTTTCAATATCTAAACCATCAAAAGCATGTTATTTATATGGATAAATGATTATATAAAATTTTATTACATTATAATACGTGTAGGGCCATTTTTGGAGCAACCGCACCACTCTTCCGGTGTAGTTGCAGAGCAGTTTTTTAAAGATCTAAACCATCAAAAGCATGTTATTTATATGGATAAATGATTGTATAAAATTTTATTACATTATAACACGTGTAGGGCCATTTTTGAAGTAACGGCACCACTGTTCCGGTGTAGTTGCAGAGCAATTTTTTCAAGATCTAAACCATCAAAAGCAAGTTATTTATATGAATAAATGATTATATAAAATTTTATTACATTATACAACGTGTAGGGCCATTTTTGGAGTAACCGCACCACTGTTCCGGTGTAGTTGCAGAGCAGGTTTTTCAAGATCTAAACCATCAAAGCATGTTATTTATATGGATAAATGATTATATAAAATTTTATTACGTTATAAGTCGTGTAGGGCCATTTTTGGAGGAACCGCACCACTGTTCCGGTGTAGTTGCAGAGCAGTTTTTTTAAGATCTAAACCATCAAAAGCATGTTATTTATATGGATAAATAATTATATAAAATTTTATTAGATTATAACACGTGTAGGGCCATTTTTGAAATAACGGCACCACTGTTCCGCTGTAGTTGCAGAGCAGTTTTTTCAAGATCTAAACCATCAAAAGCATGTTATTTATATGGATAAATGATTATATAAAATTTTATTACATTATAATACATGTAGGGTCATTTTTGGAGTAACCGCACCACTGTTCCGGTGTAGTTGCAGAGCAATTTTTTCAAGATCTAAACCATCAAAAGCATGTTATTTATATGGATAAATGATTATATAAAATTTTATTACGTTATAATTCGTGTAGGGCCATTTTTGGAGTAACCGCACCACTGTTCTGGTGTGGTTGCAGGGCAGTTTTTTTAAGATCTAAACCATCAAAAGCATGTTATTTATATGGATAAATAATTATATAAAATTTTATTAGATTATAACACGTGTAGGGCCATTTTTGGAGTAACCGCACCACTGTTCCGGTGTAGTTGCAGAGCAGTTTTTTCAAGATCTAAACCATCAAAAGCATGTTATTTATATGGATAAATGATTATATAAAATTTTATTACATTATACAACGTGTAGGGACATTTTTGGAGCAACCGCACCACTGTTTTGGTGTTGTTGCAGAGCAGTTTTTTCAAAATCTAAACCATCAAAAGCATTTTATTAATATGGATAAATGATTATATAAAATTTTATTACGTTATAATTCGTGTAGGGCCATTTTTGGAGTAACCGCACCACTGTTCCGGTGTAGTTGCAGAGCAGTTTTTTTAAGATCTAAACCATCAAAAGCATGTAATTTATATGGATAAATAATTATATAAAATTTTATTAGATTATAACACGTGTAGGGCCATTTTTGGAGTAACCGCACCACTGTTCCGGTGTAGTTGCAGAGCAGTTTTTTCAAGATCTAAACCATCAAAAGCATGTTATTTATATGGATAAATGATTATATAAAATTTTATTACATTATACAACGTGTAGGGCCATTTTTGGAGTAACCGCACCACTGTTCCGGTGTAGTTGCAGAGCAATTTTTTCAAGATCTAAACCATCAAAAGCATGTTATTTATATGGATAAATGATTATATAAAATTTTATTACATTATAATACGTGTAGGGCCATTTTTGGAGCAACCGCACCACTGTTCCGGTGTAGTTGCAGAGCAGTTTTTTAAAGATCTAAACCATCAAAGCATGTTATTTATATGGATAAATGATTATATAAAATTTTATTACGTTATAAGTCGTGTAGGGCCATTTTTGGAGGAACCGCACCACTGTTCCGGTGTAGTTGCAGAGCAGTTTTTTTAAGATCTAAACCATCAAAAGCATGTTATTTATATGGATAAATAATTATATAAAATTTTATTAGATTATAACACGTGTAGGGCCATTTTTGAAATAACGGCACCACTGTTCCGCTGTAGTTGCAGAGCAGTTTTTTCAAGATCTAAACCATCAAAAGCATGTTATTTATATGGATAAATGATTATATAAAATTTTATTACATTATAATACATGTAGGGTCATTTTTGGAGTAACCGCACCACTGTTCCGGTGTAGTTGCAGAGCAATTTTTTCAAGATCTAAACCATCAAAAGCATGTTATTTATATGGATAAATGATTATATAAAATTTTATTACGTTATAATTCGTGTAGGGCCATTTTTGGAGTAACCGCACCACTGTTCTGGTGTGGTTGCAGGGCAGTTTTTTTAAGATCTAAACCATCAAAAGCATGTTATTTATATGGATAAATAATTATATAAAATTTTATTAGATTATAACACGTGTAGGGCCATTTTTGGAGTAACCGCACCACTGTTCCGGTGTAGTTGCAGAGCAGTTTTTTCAAGATCTAAACCATCAAAAGCATGTTATTTATATGGATAAATGATTATATAAAATTTTATTACATTATACAACGTGTAGGGCCATTTTTGGAGTAACCGCACCACTGTTCCGGTGTAGTTGCAGAGCAATTTTTTCAAGATCTAAACCATCAAAAGCATGTTATTTATATGGATAAATGATTATATAAAATTTTATTACATTATAATACGTGTAGGGCCATTTTTGGAGCAACCGCACCACTGTTCCGGTGTAGTTGCAGAGCAGTTTTTTAAAGATCTAAACCATCAAAGCATGTTATTTATAAGGATAAATGATTATATAAAATTTTATTACGTTATAAGTCGTGTAGGGCCATTTTTGGAGGAACCGCACCACTGTTCCGGTGTAGTTGCATAGCAGTTTTTTTAAGATCTAAACCATCAAAAGCATGTTATTTATATGGATAAATAATTATATAAAATTTTATTAGATTATAACACGTGTAGGGCCATTTTTGAAATAACGGCACCACTGTTCCGCTGTAGTTGCAGAGCAGTTTTTTCAAGATCTAAACCATCAAAAGCAAGTTATTTATATGGATAAATGATTATATAAAATTTTATTACATTATAACACGTTTAGGGCCATTTTTGAAGTAACGGCACCACTGTTCCGGTGTAGTTGCAGAGCAGTTTTTTCAAGATCTAAACCATCAAAAGAAAGTTATTTATATGAATAAATGATTATATAAAATTTTATTACATTATACTACGTGTAGGGCCTTTTTTGGAGTAACCGCACCACTGTTCCGGTGTAGTTGCAGAGCAGTTTTTTCAAGATCTAAGCCATCAAAAGCATGTTATTTATATGGATAAATGATTATATAAAATTTTATTACATTATAATACGTGTAGGGCCATTTTTGGAGCAACCGCACCACTATTCCGATGTAGTTGCAGAGCAGTTTTTTCAAGATCTAAACAATCAAAAGCATGTTATTTATATGAATAAATGATTGTATAAAATTTTATTACATTATAACACGTGTAGGGCCATTTTTGGAGTAACCGCACCACTGTTCCGGTGTAGTTGCAGAGTAGTTTTTTTAAGATCTAAACCATCAAAAGCATGTTATTTATATGAATAAATGATTATATAAAATTTTATTACATTATACAACGTGTAGGGCCATTTTTGGAGTAACCGCACCACTGTTCCGGTGTAGTTGCAGAGCAGGTTTTTCAAGATCTAAACCATCAAAGCATGTTATTTATATGGATAAATGATTATATAAAATTTTATTACGTTATAAGTCGTGTAGGGCCATTTTTGGAGGAACCGCACCACTGTTCCGGTGTAGTTGCAGAGCAGTTTTTTTAAGATCTAAACCATCAAAAGCATGTTATTTATATGGATAAATAATTATATAAAATTTTATTAGATTATAACACGTGTAGGGCCATTTTTGAAATAACGGCACCACTGTTCCGCTGTAGTTGCAGAGCAGTTTTTTCAAGATCTAAACCATCAAAAGCATGTTATTTATATGGATAAATGATTATATAAAATTTTATTACATTATAATACATGTAGGGTCATTTTTGGAGTAACCGCACCACTGTTCCGGTGTAGTTGCAGAGCAATTTTTTCAAGATCTAAACCATCAAAAGCATGTTATTTATATGGATAAATGATTATATAAAATTTTATTACGTTATAATTCGTGTAGGGCCATTTTTGGAGTAACCGCACCACTGTTCTGGTGTGGTTGCAGGGCAGTTTTTTTAAGATCTAAACCATCAAAAGCATGTTATTTATATGGATAAATAATTATATAAAATTTTATTAGATTATAACACGTGTAGGGCCATTTTTGGAGTAACCGCACCACTGTTCCGGTGTAGTTGCAGAGCAGTTTTTTCAAGATCTAAACCATCAAAAGCATGTTATTTATATGGATAAATGATTATATAAAATTTTATTACATTATACAACGTGTAGGGACATTTTTGGAGCAACCGCACCACTGTTTTGGTGTTGTTGCAGAGCAGTTTTTTCAAAATCTAAACCATCAAAAGCATTTTATTAATATGGATAAATGATTATATAAAATTTTATTACGTTATAATTCGTGTAGGGCCATTTTTGGAGTAACCGCACCACTGTTCCGGTGTAGTTGCAGAGCAGTTTTTTTAAGATCTAAACCATCAAAAGCATGTAATTTATATGGATAAATAATTATATAAAATTTTATTAGATTATAACACGTGTAGGGCCATTTTTGGAGTAACCGCACCACTGTTCCGGTGTAGTTGCAGAGCAGTTTTTTCAAGATCTAAACCATCAAAAGCATGTTATTTATATGGATAAATGATTATATAAAATTTTATTACATTATACAACGTGTAGGGCCATTTTTGGAGTAACCGCACCACTGTTCCGGTGTAGTTGCAGAGCAATTTTTTCAAGATCTAAACCATCAAAAGCATGTTATTTATATGGATAAATGATTATATAAAATTTTATTACATTATAATACGTGTAGGGCCATTTTTGGAGCAACCGCACCACTGTTCCGGTGTAGTTGCAGAGCAGTTTTTTAAAGATCTAAACCATCAAAGCATGTTATTTATATGGATAAATGATTATATAAAATTTTATTACGTTATAAGTCGTGTAGGGCCATTTTTGGAGGAACCGCACCACTGTTCCGGTGTAGTTGCAGAGCAGTTTTTTTAAGATCTAAACCATCAAAAGCATGTTATTTATATGGATAAATAATTATATAAAATTTTATTAGATTATAACACGTGTAGGGCCATTTTTGAAATAACGGCACCACTGTTCCGCTGTAGTTGCAGAGCAGTTTTTTCAAGATCTAAACCATCAAAAGCATGTTATTTATATGGATAAATGATTATATAAAATTTTATTACATTATAATACATGTAGGGTCATTTTTGGAGTAACCGCACCACTGTTCCGGTGTAGTTGCAGAGCAATTTTTTCAAGATCTAAACCATCAAAAGCATGTTATTTATATGGATAAATGATTATATAAAATTTTATTACGTTATAATTCGTGTAGGGCCATTTTTGGAGTAACCGCACCACTGTTCTGGTGTGGTTGCAGGGCAGTTTTTTTAAGATCTAAACCATCAAAAGCATGTTATTTATATGGATAAATAATTATATAAAATTTTATTAGATTATAACACGTGTAGGGCCATTTTTGGAGTAACCGCACCACTGTTCCGGTGTAGTTGCAGAGCAGTTTTTTCAAGATCTAAACCATCAAAAGCATGTTATTTATATGGATAAATGATTATATAAAATTTTATTACATTATACAACGTGTAGGGCCATTTTTGGAGTAACCGCACCACTGTTCCGGTGTAGTTGCAGAGCAATTTTTTCAAGATCTAAACCATCAAAAGCATGTTATTTATATGGATAAATGATTATATAAAATTTTATTACATTATAATACGTGTAGGGCCATTTTTGGAGCAACCGCACCACTGTTCCGGTGTAGTTGCAGAGCAGTTTTTTAAAGATCTAAACCATCAAAGCATGTTATTTATAAGGATAAATGATTATATAAAATTTTATTACGTTATAAGTCGTGTAGGGCCATTTTTGGAGGAACCGCACCACTGTTCCGGTGTAGTTGCATAGCAGTTTTTTTAAGATCTAAACCATCAAAAGCATGTTATTTATATGGATAAATAATTATATAAAATTTTATTAGATTATAACACGTGTAGGGCCATTTTTGAAATAACGGCACCACTGTTCCGCTGTAGTTGCAGAGCAGTTTTTTCAAGATCTAAACCATCAAAAGCAAGTTATTTATATGGATAAATGATTATATAAAATTTTATTACATTATAACACGTTTAGGGCCATTTTTGAAGTAACGGCACCACTGTTCCGGTGTAGTTGCAGAGCAGTTTTTTCAAGATCTAAACCATCAAAAGAAAGTTATTTATATGAATAAATGATTATATAAAATTTTATTACATTATACTACGTGTAGGGCCTTTTTTGGAGTAACCGCACCACTGTTCCGGTGTAGTTGCAGAGCAGTTTTTTCAAGATCTAAGCCATCAAAAGCATGTTATTTATATGGATAAATGATTATATAAAATTTTATTACATTATAATACGTGTAGGGCCATTTTTGGAGCAACCGCACCACTATTCCGATGTAGTTGCAGAGCAGTTTTTTCAAGATCTAAACAATCAAAAGCATGTTATTTATATGAATAAATGATTGTATAAAATTTTATTACATTATAACACGTGTAGGGCCATTTTTGGAGTAACCGCACCACTGTTCCGGTGTAGTTGCAGAGTAGTTTTTTTAAGATCTAAACCATCAAAAGCATGTTATTTATATGGATAAATAATTATATAAAATTTTATTAGATTATAACACGTGTAGGGCCATTTTTGAAATAACGGCACCACTGTTCCGCTGTAGTTGCAGAGCAGTTTTTTCAAGATCTAAACCATCAAAAGCAAGTTATTTATATGAATAAATGATTATATAAAATTTTATTACATTATACTACGTGTAGGGCCATTTTTGGAGTAACCGCACCACTGTTCCGGTGTAGTTGCAGAGCAGTTTTTTCAAGATCTAAGCCATCAAAAGCATGTTATTTATATGGATAAATGATTATATAAAATTTTATTACATTATAATACGTGTAGGGCAATTTTTGGAGCAACCGCACCACTATTCCGATGTAGTTGCAGAGCAGTTTTTTCAAGATCTAAACAATCAAAAGCATGTTATTTATATGAATAAATGATTGTATAAAATTTTATTACATTATAACACGTGTAGGGCCATTTTTGGAGTAACCGCACCACTGTTCCGGTGTAGTTGCAGAGCAGTTTTTTTAAGATCTAAACCATCAAAAGCATGTTATTTATATGGATAAATAATTATATAAAATTTTATTAGATTATAACACGTGTAGGGCCATTTTTGAAATAACGGCACCACTGTTCCGCTGTAGTTGCAGAGCAGTTTTTTCAAGATCTAAACCATCAAAAGCAAGTTATTTATATGAATAAATGATTATATAAAATTTTATTACATTATAATACATGTAGGGCCTTTTTTGCAGCAACCGCACCACTGTTCCGGTGTAGTTGCAGAGCAGTTTTTTCAAGATCTAAACCATCAAAAGCATGTTATTTATATGGATAAATGATTATATAAAATTTTATTACATTATAACACGTGTAGGGCCATTTTTGAAGTAACGGCACCACTTTTCCGGTGTAGTTGCAGGGCAGTTTTTTCAAGATCTAAACCATCAAAAGCAAGTTATTTATATGAATAAATGATTATATAAAATTTTATTACATTATACTACGTGTAGGAACATTTTTGGAGTAACCGCACCACTGTTCCGGTGTAGTTGCAGAGCAGTTTTTTCAAGATATAAACCATCAAAAGCATGTTATTTATATGGATAAATGATTATATAAAATTTTATTACATTATAATACGTGTAGGGCCATTTTTGGAGCAACCGCACCACTGTTCCGGTGTAGTTGCAGTGCAGTTTTTTCAAGATCTAAACCATCAAAAGCATGTTATTTATATGGATAAATGATTATATAAAATTTTATTACATTATAACACGTGTAGGGCCATTTTTGAAGTAACGGCACCACTGTTCCGGTGTAGTTGCAGAGCAGTTTTTTCAAGATCTAAACCATCAAAAGCATGTTATTTATATGGATAAATGATTATATAAAATTTTATTACATTATAATACGTGTAGGGCCATTTTTGGAGTAACCGCACCACTGTTCCGGTGTAGTTGCAGAGCAGTTTTTTCAAGATCTAAACCATCAAAAGCATGTTATTTATATGGATAAATGATTATATAAAATTTTATTACATTATAATACGTGTAGGGCCATTTTTGGAGCAACCGCACCACTGTTCCGGTGTAGTTGCAGAGCAGTTTTTTCAAGATCTAAGCCATCAAAAGCATGTTATTTATATGGATAAATGATTATATAAAATTTTATTACATTATAATACGTGTAGGGCCATTTTTGGAGCAACCGCACCACTATTCCGATGTAGTTGCAGAGCAGTTTTTTCAAGATCTAAACAATCAAAAGCATGTTATTTATATGAATAAATGATTGTATAAAATTTTATTACATTATAACACGTGTAGGGCCATTTTTGGAGTAACCCCACCACTGTTCCGGTGTAGTTGCAGAGCAGTTTTTTTAAGATCTAAACCATCAAAAGCATGTTATTTATATGGATAAATAATTATATAAAATTTTATTAGATTATAACACGTGTAGGGCCATTTTTGAAATAACGGCACCACTGTTCCGCTGTAGTTGCAGAGCAGTTTTTTCAAGATCTAAACCATCAAAAGCAAGTTATTTATATGAATAAATGATTATATAAAATTTTATTACATTATACTACGTGTAGGGCCATTTTTGGAGTAACCGCACCACTGTTCCGGTGTAGTTGCAGAGCAGTTTTTTCAAGATCTAAGCCATCAAAAGCATGTTATTTATATGGATAAATGATTATATAAAATTTTATTACATTATAATACGTGTAGGGCAATTTTTGGAGCAACCGCACCACTATTCCGATGTAGTTGCAGAGCAGTTTTTTCAAGATCTAAACAATCAAAAGCATGTTATTTATATGAATAAATGATTGTATAAAATTTTATTACATTATAACACGTGTAGGGCCATTTTTGGAGTAACCGCACCACTGTTCCGGTGTAGTTGCAGAGCAGTTTTTTTAAGATCTAAACCATCAAAAGCATGTTATTTATATGGATAAATAATTATATAAAATTTTATTAGATTATAACACGTGTAGGGCCATTTTTGAAATAACGGCACCACTGTTCCGCTGTAGTTGCAGAGCAGTTTTTTCAAGATCTAAACCATCAAAAGCAAGTTATTTATATGAATAAATGATTATATAAAATTTTATTACATTATAATACATGTAGGGCCTTTTTTGCAGCAACCGCACCACTGTTCCGGTGTAGTTGCAGAGCAGTTTTTTCAAGATCTAAACCATCAAAAGCATGTTATTTATATGGATAAATGATTATATAAAATTTTATTACATTATAACACGTGTAGGGCCATTTTTGAAGTAACGGCACCACTTTTCCGGTGTAGTTGCAGGGCAGTTTTTTCAAGATCTAAACCATCAAAAGCAAGTTATTTATATGAATAAATGATTATATAAAATTTTATTACATTATACTACGTGTAGGAACATTTTTGGAGTAACCGCACCACTGTTCCGGTGTAGTTGCAGAGCAGTTTTTTCAAGATATAAACCATCAAAAGCATGTTATTTATATGGATAAATGATTATATAAAATTTTATTACATTATAATACGTGTAGGGCCATTTTTGGAGCAACCGCACCACTGTTCCGGTGTAGTTGCAGAGCAGTTTTTTCAAGATATAAACCATCAAAAGCATGTTATTTATATGGATAAATGATTATATAAAATTTTATTACATTATAACACGTGTAGGGCCATTTTTGAAGTAACGGCACCACTGTTCCGGTGTAGTTGCAGAGCAGTTTTTTCAAGATCTAAACCATCAAAAGCATGTTATTTATATGGATAAATGATTATATAAAATTTTATTACATTATAATACGTGTAGGGCCATTTTTGGAGTAACCGCACCACTGTTCCGGTGTAGTTGCAGAGCAGTTTTTTCAAGATCTAAACCATCAAAAGCATGTTATTTATATGGATAAATGATTATATAAAATTTTATTACATTATAATACGTGTAGGGCCATTTTTGGAGCAACCGCACCACTGTTCCGGTGTAGTTGCAGAGCAGTTTTTTCAAGATCTAAACCATCAAAAGCATGTTATTTATATGGATAAATGATTATATAAAATTTTATTACATTATAATACGTGTAGGGCCATTTATGGAGTAACCGCACCACTGTTCCGGTGTAGTTGCAGAGCAGTTTTTTTAAGATCTAAACCATCAAAAGCATGTTATTTATATGGATAAATAATTATATAAAATTTTATTAGATTATAACACGTGTAGGGCCATTTTTGAAATAACGGCACCACTGTTCCGTTGTAGTTGCAGAGCAGTTTTTTCAAGATCTAAAGCATCAAAAGCAAGTTATTTATATGAATAAATGATTATATAAAATTTTATTACATTATAATACATGTAGGGTCATTTTTGGAGTAACCGCACCACTGTTCCGGTGTAGTTGCAGAGCAATTTTTTCAAGATCTAAACCATCAAAAGGATGTTATTTATATGGATAAATGATTATATAAAATTTTATTACATTATAATACGTGTAGGGCCTTTTTTGCAGTAACCGCACCACTGTTCCGGTGTAGTTGCAGAGCAGTTTTTTAAAGATCTAAACCATCAAAAGCATGTTATTTATATGGATAAATGATTATATAAAATTTTATTACATTATAACACGTGTAGGGCCATTTTTGAAGTAACGGCACCACTGTTCCGGTGTAGTTGCAGAGCAGTTTTTTCAAGATCTAAACCATCAAAAGCAAGTTATTTATATGAATAAATGATTATATAAAATTTTATTACATTATAATACGTGTAGGGCCATTTTTGGAGTAATAGCACCACTGTTCCGGTGTAGTTGCAGAGCAGTTTTTTCAAGATCTAAACCATCAAAAGCATGTTATTTATATGGATAAATGATTATATAAAATTTTATTACATTATAATACGTGTAGGGCCTTTTTTGCAGTAACCGCACCACTGTTCCGGTGTAGTTGCAGAGCAGTTTTTTCAAGATCTAAACCATTAAAAGCAAGTTATTTATATGAATAAATGATTATATAAAATTTTATTACATTATACTACGTGTAGGGCCATTTTTGGAGTAACCGCACCACTGTTCCGGTGTAGTTGCAGACCAGTTTTTTCAAGATCTAAACCATCAAAAGCATGTTATTTATATGGATAAATGATTATATAAAATTTTATTACATTATAATACGTGTAGGGCCATTTTTGGAGCAACCGCACCACTATTCCGGTGTAGTTGTAGAGCAGTTTTTTCAAGATCTAAACCATCAAAAGCATGTTATTTATATGGATAAATGATTGTATAAAATTTTATTACATTATAACACGTGTAGGGCCATTTTTGAAGTAACGGCACCACTGTTCCGGTGTAGTTGCAGAGCAGTTTTTTCAAGATCTAAACCATTAAAAGCAAGTTATTTATATGAATAAATGATTATATAAAATTTTATTACATTATACTACGTGTAGGGCCATTTTTGGAGTAACCGCACCACTGTTCCGGTGTAGTTGCAGAGCAGTTTTTTCAAGATCTAAACCATCAAAAGCATGTTATTTATATGGATAAATGATTATATAAAATTTTATTACATTATAATACGTGTAGGGCCAATTTTGGAGCAACCGCACCACTATTCCGGTGTAGTTGCAGAGCAGTTTTTTCAAGATCTAAACCATCAAAAGCATGTTATTTATATGGATAAATGATTGTATAAAATTTTATTACATTATAACACGTGTAGGGCCATTTTTGAAGTAACGGCGCCACTGTTCCGGTGTAGTTGCAAAGCAGTTTTTTCAAGATCTAAACCATCAAAAGAAAGTTATTTATATGAATAAATGATTATATAAAATTTTATTACATTATACTACGTGTAGGGCCATTTTTGGAGTAACCACACCACTGTTCCGGTGTAGTTGCAGAGCAGTTTTTTCAAGATCTAAACCATCAAAAGCATGTTATTTATATGGATAAATGATTATATAAAATTTTATTACATTATAATACGTGTAGGGCCATTTTTGGAGTAACCGCACCACTGTTCCGGTGTAGTTGCAGAGCAGTTTTTTAAAGATCTAAACCATCAAAGCTTGTTATTTATATGGATAAATGATTATATAAAATTTTATTACGTTATAAGTCGTGTAGGGCCATTTTTGGAGGAACCGCACCACTGTTCCGGTGTAGTTGCAGAGCAGTTTTTTTAAGATCTAAACCATCAAAAGCATGTTATTTATATGGATAAATGATTATATAAAATTTTATTACGTTATAATTCGTGTAGGGCCATTTTTGGAGTAACCGCACCATTGTTCCGGTGTAGTTGCAGAGCAGTTTTTTTAAGATTTAAACCATCAAAAGCATGTTATTTATATGCATAAATAATTATATAAAATTTTATTAGATTATAACACGTGTAGGGCCATTTTTGAAATAACGGCACCACTGTTCCGCTGTAGTTGCAGAGCAGTTTTTTCAAGATCTAAACCATCAAAAGCAAGTTATTTATATGAATAAATGATTATTTAAAATTTTATTACATTATAATACATGTAGGGCCTTTTTTGCAGCAACCGCACCACTGTTCCGGTGTAGTTGCAGAGCAGTTTTTTCAAGATCTAAACCATCAAAGCATGTTATTTATATGGATAAATGATTATATAAAATTTTATTACGTTATAAGTCGTGTAGGGCCATTTTTGGAGGAACCGCACCACTGTTCCGGTGTAGTTGCAGAGCAGTTTTTTTAAGATCTAAACCATCAAAAGCATGTTATTTATATGGATAAATAATTATATAAAATTTTATTAGATTATAACACGTGTAGGGCCATTTTTGAAATAACGGCACCACTGTTCCGCTGTAGTTGCAGAGCAGTTTTTTCAAGATCTAAACCATCAAAAGCAAGTTATTTATATGAATAAATGATTATATAAAATTTTATTACATTATAATACATGTAGGGTCATTTTTGGAGTAACCGCACCACTGTTCCGGTGTAGTTGCAGAGCAATTTTTTCAAGATCTAAACCATCAAAAGGATGTTATTTATATGGATAAATGATTATATAAAATTTTATTACATTATAATACGTGTAGGGCCTTTTTTGCAGTAACCGCACCACTGTTCCGGTGTAGTTGCAGAGCAGTTTTTTAAAGATCTAAACCATCAAAAACATGTTATTTATATGGATAAATGATTATATAAAATTTTATTACATTATAACACGTGTAGGGCCATTTTTGAAGTAACGGCACCACTGTTCCGGTGTAGTTGCAGAGCAGTTTTTTCAAGATCTAAACCATCAAAAGCAAGTTATTTATATGAATAAATGATTATATAAAATTTTATTACATTATAATACGTGTAGGGCCATTTTTGGAGTAATAGCACCACTGTTTCGGTGTAGTTGTAGAGCAGTTTTTTCAAGATCTAAACCATCAAAAGCATGTTATTTATATGGATAAATGATTATATAAAATTTTATTACATTATAATACGTGTAGGGCCTTTTTTGCAGTAACCGCACCACTGTTCCGGTGTAGTTGCAGAGCAGTTTTTTCAAGATCTAAACCATCAAAAGCATGTTATTTATATGGATAAATGATTATATAAAATTTTATTACGTTATAAGTCGTGTAGGGCCATTTTTGGAGGAACCGCACCACTGTTCCGGTGTAGTTGCAGAGCAGTTTTTTTAAGATCTAAACCACCAAAAGCATGTTATTTATATGGATAAATGATTATATAAAATTTTATTACGTTATAATTCGTGTAGGGCCATTTTTGGAGTAACCGCACCACTGTTTCGGTGTAGTTGCAGAGCAGTTTTTTCAAGATCTAAACCATCAAAAGCATGTTATTTATATGGATAAATGATTGTATAAAATTTTATTACTTTATTACACGTGTAGGGCCATTTTTGAAGTAACGGCACCACTGTTCCGGTGT
>JASFXW010000214.1:0-70222 GCA_030490835.1 Annona cherimola | reverse complement strand
AAATTGGAAAAATTGCTGGAAAAAAAAAGGGCAGCAAGGGACGTGAATGGGGGAGCAGCTGGACGGTGGTGATGTAAACAGTTTTTTGGACTTTTAAAAATAGTAGAAAACGAATTTATATGGCTAATAATTATCCAGCACATCTTGGGGATAAGCATGTAATTAAGTGGCCGTGGAAAATGCCCCAGCAAGTGGGGCCCACTGCTGGAAATTCCAGCTCCACAAGGCATTTACGGTCACATGTGTTGGAAGCTTGAAGATTTTTTCCAAGTGCTGAAACTTGCAAAAATCCCTCAAAATTCGTGATTGTCAGATTCCAATTAAAGGATGCAAAAATGGACAGCTTAGTCTTATGCAAATGACGTGCAATGATATGCTAAGTTGCGGAAGTTTTTCTTAAAAAAAAAAATCTAAAAAATATTAAAAAAAAACCAAATTAATACATGAATTAAGGACAAATTAGGTGTATATATTACCCACATTTTGAGATTTTTAAAAATTGGAAAAATTCATGGAAAAAAAAGGGCAGCAAGGGACGTGAATGGGGGGAGTAGCTGGTCGGTGGTGATGAAAACAGATATTTGGACTTTTAAAAATAGTAAAAAATGAATTTATATGGCTAATAATTATCCAACACATCAAGGGGATAAGCATGTAATTAAGTGGCTGTTGAAAATACCCCAGCAAGTTGGGCCCACTGCTGGAAATTCCAGCTCCACAATGCAAGCACGTTCACATGTGTTAGAAGCTTGGAGATTTTTTCCAAGTGCTGAAACTGGCAAAAATCCCTTAAAATTCATGATTGTCAGCTGCCAATTAAAGGATGCAAAAATGGACAGCTTAGTCTTATCCAAATGACGTGCAATGATATGCTAAGTTGCAGAAGTTTTTCTTAAAATTATTTTAACCAAATTAATACATGAATTAAGGTCTAATTAGGTGTATAAATTATCCACATTTTAAGATTTTTAAAAATTTTAAAAATTGCTGGAAAAAAAGGGAAGCAAGGTACGTGAATGGGGGAGCAGCTGGACGGTGGTGATGTAAACAGATTTTTGGACTTTTAAAAATAGTAAAAAATGAATTTATATGGATAATAATTATCCTGCACATCAAGGGGATAAGCATGTAATTAATTGGCTGTGGAAAATGCCCCAGCAAGTGGGGCCCACTGATGGAAATTCCAGCTCCACAAGGCATGGACGTTCACATGTTTTGGAGGCTTGGATATTTTTTCCAAGTGATGAAACATGCAAAAAATCCCTGAAAATTCATGACTGTCATCTGCCGATTAGAGGATGCAAAAATGGACAGCTTAGTCTTATGCAAAATGACGTGCAATGATATGCTAAGTTGCGGAAGTTTTTCTTAATATTATTTTCACCAAATTAATGCATGAATTAAGGGCTAAATAGGTGTATAAATTACCCACATTTTAAGATTTTTTAAAAATAGGAAAAATTGCTGGAAAAAAAGGGCAGCAAGGGACGTCAATGGGGGAGCAGCTGGACGGTGGTGGTATCCACAGATTTTTGGACTTTTAAAAATAGTAAAAAATGAATTTATATGTCTAATAATTATCCAACACATCAAGGGGATAAGCACGTAATTAAATGGCCGTGGAAAATACTTTAGCAAGTGGGGCCCACTGCTTGTAATTCCAGCTCCACAAGGCATGCACGTTCACATGTGTTGGAAGTTTGGAGATTTTTTCCAAGTGCTGAAACTTGCAAAAATCCCTGAAAATTCATGATTGTCAGCTTCCAATTAAAGGATGCAAAAATGGACAGCTTAGTCTTATGCAAATGACGTGCAATGATATGCTAAGTTGCGGAAGTTTTTATTAAAATTAATTTCGCGAAATTAATACATTAATTAAGGGCTAATCAGGTGCATAAATTATCCACATTTTAAGATTTTTTAAAAATTGGAAAAATTGCTGGAAAAAAAAGGGCAGCAAGGGACGTGAATGGGGGAGCAGCTGGTCGGTGGTGATGAAAACAGATTTTTGGACTTTTAAAAATAGTAAAAAAAGAATTTATATGGCTAATAATTATCCAACACATCAAGGGGATAAGCATGTAATTAAGTGGCTGTGGAAAATACCCCAGCAAGTTGGTCCCACTGCTGGAAATTCCAGCTCCACAATGCAAGCACGTTCACATGTGTTAGAAGCTTGGATATTTTTTCCAAGTGCTGAAACTTGCAAAAATCCCTGAAAATTCATGATTGTCAGCTGCAAATTAAAGGATGCAAAAATGGACAGCTTAGTCTTATCCAAATGACGTGCAATGATATGCTAAGTTGCAGAAGTTTTTCTTAAAATTATTTTAACCAAATTAATACATGAATTACGGTCTAATTAGGTGTATAAATTATCCACATTTTAAGATTTTTAAAAATTTAAAAAATTGCTGGAAAAAAAGGGAAGCAAGGTACGTGAATGGGGGAGCAGCTGGATGGTGGTGATGTAAACAGATTTTTGGACTTTTAAAAATAGTAAAAAATGAATTTATATGGATAATAATTATCCTGCACATCAAGGGGATAAGCATGTAATTAATTGGCTGTGGAAAATGCCCCAGCAAGTGGGGCCCACTGATGGAAATTCCAGCTCCACAAGGCATGCACGTTCACATGTGTTGGAGGCTTGGATATTTTTTCCAAGTGCTGAAACATGCAAAAAATCCCTGAAAATTCATGACGGTCATCTGCCGATTAGAGGATGCAAAAATGGACAGCTTAGTCTTATGCAAAATGACGTGCAATGATATGCTAAGTTGCGGAAGTTTTTCTTAATATTATTTTAACCAAATTAATGCATGAATTAAGGGCTAATTAGGTGTATAAATTATCCACTTTTTAAGATTTTTAAAAATTGGAAAAATTGCTGGAAAAAAAAGGGCAGCAAGGGACGTGAATGAGGGAGCAGCTGGATGGTGGTGATGTAAACAGTTTTTTGGACTTTTAAAAATAGTAGAAAACAAATTTATATGGCTAATAATTATCCAGCACATCATGGGGATAAGCATGTAATTAAGTGGTCGTGGAAAATGCACCAGCAAGTGGGGCCCACTGCTGGAAATTCCAGCTCCACAAGGCATTTTCGGTCACATGTGTTGGAAGCTTGAAGATTTTTTCCAAGTGCTGAAACTTGCAAAAATCCCTCAAAATTCGTGATTGTCAGATTCCAATTAAAGGATGCAAAAATGGACAGCTTAGTCTGATCCAAATGACGTGCAATGATATGCTAAGTTGCGGAAGTTTTTCTTAAAATTATTTAAACCAAATTAATACATGAATTAAGGGCAAATTAGGTGTATAAATTACCCACATTTTAAGATTTTTAAAAATTGGAAAAATTCATGGAAAAAAAAGGGCAGCAAGGGACGTGAATGGGGGAGCAGCTGGTCGGTGGTGATGAAAACAGATTTTTGGACTTTTAAAAATAGTAAAAAACGAATTTATATGGCTAATAATTATCCAACACATCAAGGGGATAAGCATGTAATTAAGTGGCTGTGGAAAATACCCCAGCAAGTTGGGCCCACTGCTGGAAATTCCAGCTCCACAATGCAAGCACGTTCACATGTGTTAGAAGCTTGGAGATTTTTTCCAAGTGCTGAAACTTGCAAAAATCCCTGAAAATTCATGATTGTCAGCTGCCAATTAAAGGATGCAAAAATGGACAGCTTAGTCTTATCCAAATGACGTGCAATGATATGCTAAGTTGCGGAAGTTTTTCTTAAAATTATTTTAACCAAATTAATACATGAATTAAGGTCTAATTAGGTGTATAAATTATCCACATTTTAAGATTTTTAAAAATTTTAAAAATTGCTGGAAAAAAATGAAGCAAGGTACGTGAATGGGGGAGCAGCTGGACGGTGGTGATGTAAACAGATTTTTGGACTTTTAAAAATAGTAAAAAATGAATTTATATGGATAATAATTATCCTGCACATCAAGGGGATAAGCATGTAATTAATTGGCTGTGGAAAATGGACAGCAAGTGGGGCCCACTGATGGAAATTCCAGCTCCACAAGGCTTGCACGTTCACATGTGTTAGAGGCTTGGATATTTTTTCCAAGTGCTGAAACATGCAAAAAATCCCTGAAAATTCATGACTGTCATCTGCCGATTAGAGGATGCAAAAATGGACAGCTTAGTCTTATGCAAAATGACGTGCAATGATATGCTAAGTTGCGGAAGTTTTTCTTAATATTATTTTCACAAAATTAATGCATGAATTAAGGGCTAATTAGGTGTATAAATTATCCACATTTTAAGATTTTTAAAAATTAGAAAAATCGCTGGAAAAAAAAGGGCAGCAAGGGACGTGAATGGGGGAGCAGCTGGACGGTGGTGATGTAAACAGTTTTTTGGACTTTTAAAAATAGTAGAAAACAAATTTATATGGCTAATAATTATCCCGCACATCATGGGGATAAGCATGTAATTAAGTGGCCGTGGAAAATGCCCCAGCAAGTGGGGCCCACTGCTGGAAATTACAGCTCCACAAGGCATTTACGGTCACATGTGTTGGAAGCTTGAAGATTTTTTCCAAGTGCTGAAACTTGCAAAAATCCCTCAAAATTCGTGATTGTCAGATTCCAATTAAAGGATGCAAAAATGGACAGCTTAGTCTTATGCAAATGACGTGCAATGATATGCTAAGTAGCGGAAGTTTTTCTTAAAATTATTTAAACCAAATTAATACATGAATTAAGGGCAAATTAGGTGTATAAATTAGCCACATTTTAAGACTTTTAAAAATTTGAAAAATTCATGGAAAAAAAAGGGCAGCAAGGGACGTGAATGGGGGAGCAGCTGGTCGGTGGTGATGAAAACAGATTTTTGGACTTTTAAAAATAGTAAAAAACGAATTTATATGGCTAATAATTATCCAACACATCAAGGGGATAAGCATGTAATTAATTGGCTGTGGAAAATGCCCCAGCAAGTGGGGCCCACTGATGGAAATTCCAGCTCCACAAGGCATGCACGTTCACATGTTTTGGAGGCTTGGATATTTTTTCCAAGTGCTGAAACATGCAAAAAATCCCTGAAAATTCATGACTGTCATCTGCCGATTAGAGGATGCAAAAATGGACAGCTTAGTCTTATGCAAAATGACGTGCAATGATATGCTAAGTTGCGGAAGTTTTTCTTAATATTATTTTCACCAAATTAATGCATGAATTAAGGGCTAAATAGGTGTATAAATTACCCACATTTTAAGATTTTTAAAAATAGGAAAAATTGCTGGAAAAAAAGGGCAGCAAGGGACGTGAATGGGGGAGCAGCTGGACGGTGGTGGTATCCACAGATTTTTGGACTTTTAAAAATAGTAAAAAATGAATTTATATGTCTAATAATTATCCAACACATCAAGGGGATAAGCACGTAATTAAATGGCCGTGGAAAATACCTTAGCAAGTGGGGCCCACTGCTTGTAATTCCAGCTCCACAAGGCATGCACGTTCACATATGTTGGAAGTTTGGAGATTTTTTCCAAGTGCTGAAACTTGCAAAAATCCCTGAAAATTCATGATTGTCAGCTGCCAATTAAAGGATGCAAAAATGGACAGCTTAGTCTTATGCAAATGACGTGCAATGATATGCTAAGTTGCGGAAGTTTTTCTTAAAATTAATTTCGCCAAATTAATACATTAATTAAGGGCTAATCAGGTGCATAAATTATCCACATTTTAAGATTTTTAAAAATTGGAAAAATTTCTGGAAAAAAAAGGGCAGCAAGGGACGCGAATGGGGGAGCAGCTGGATGGTGGTGATGTAAACAGTTTTTTGGACTTTTAAAAATAGTAGAAAACGAATTTATATGGCTAATAATTATCCAGCACATCATGGGGATAAGCATGTAATTAAGTGGTCGTGGAAAATGCACCAGCAAGTGGGGCCCACTGCTGGAAATTCCAGCTCCACAAGGCATTTTCGGTCACATGTGTTGGAAGCTTGAAGATTTTTTCCAAGTGCTGAAACTTGCAAAAATCCCTCAAAATTCGTGATTGTCAGATTCCAATTAAAGGATGCAAAAATGGACAGCTTAGTCTTATGCAAATGAGGTGCAATGATATGCTAAGTTGCGGAAGTTTTTCTTAAAATTATTTAAACCAAATTAATACATGAATTAAGGGCAAATTAGGTGTATAAATTAGCCACATTTTAAGATTTTTAAAAATTGGAAAAATTCATGGAAAAAAAAGGGCAGCAAGGGACGTGAATGGGGGAGCAGCTGGTCGGTGGTGATGAAAACAGATTTTTGGACTTTTAAAAATAGGAAAAAACGAATTTATATGGCTAATAATTATCCAACACATCAAGGGGATAAGCATGTAATTAAGTGGCTGTGGAAAATACCCCAGCAAGTTGGGCCCATTGCTGGAAATTCCAGCTCCACAATGCAAGCACGTTCACATGTGTTAGAAGCTTGGAGATTTTTTCCAAGTGCTGAAACTTGCAAAAATCCTTGAAAATTCATGATTGTCAGCTGCCAATTAAAGGATGCAAAAATGGACAGCTTAGTCTTATCCAAATGACGTGCAATGATATGCTAAGTTGCGGAAGTTTTTCTTAAAATTATTTTAACCAAATTAATACATGAATTAAGGTCTAATTAGGTGTATAAATTATCCACATTTTAAGATTTTTAAAAATTTTAAAAATTGCTGGAAAAAAAGGGAAGCAAGGTACGTGAATGGGGGAGCAGCTGGACGGTGGTGATGTAAACAGATTTTTGGACTTTTAAAAATAGTAAAAAATGAATTTATATGGATAATAATTATCCTGCACATCAAGGGGATAAGCATGTAATTAATTGGCTGTGGAAAATGCCCAGCAAGTGGGGCCCACTGATGGAAATTCCAGCTCCACAAGGCATGCACGTTCACATGTGTTGGAGGCTTGGATATTTTTTCCAAGTGCTGAAACATGCAAAAAATCCCTGAAAATTCATGACTGTCATCTGCCGATTAGAGGATGCAAAAATGGACAGCTTAGTCTTATGCAAAATGACGTGCAATGATATGCTAAGTTGCCGAAGTTTTTCTTAATATTATTTTCACCAAATTAATGCATGAATTAAGGGCTAATTAGGTGTATAAATTATCCACATTTTAAGATTTTTAAAAATTAGAAAAATTGCTGGAAAAAAAGGGCAGCAAGGGACGTGAATGGGGGAGCAGCTGGACGGTGGTGATGTAAACAGTTTTTTGGACTTTTAAAAATAGTAGAAAACGAATTTATATGGCTAATAATTATCCAGCACATCATGGGGATAAGCATGTAATTAAGTGGCCGTGGAAAATGCCTCAGTAAGTGGGGCCCACTGCTGGAAATTCCAGCTCCACAAGGCATTTACGGTCACATGTGTTGGAAGCTTGAAGATTTTTTCCAAGTGCTGAAACTTGCAAAAATCCCTCAAAATTTGTGATTGTCAGATTCCAATTAAAGGATGCAAAAATGGACAGCTTAGTCTTATGCAAATGACGTGCAATGATATGCTAACTTGCGGAAATTTTTCTTAAAATTATTTACACCAAATTAATACATGAATTAAGGGCTAATTAGGTGTATAAATTAATCACATTTTAAGATTTTTAAAAATTGGAGAAATTGCTTGAGAAAAAAGGGCAGCAAGGGACGTGAATGGGGGAGCAGTTGGTCGGTGGTGATGAAAACAGATTTTTGGACTTTTAAAAACAGTAAAAAACGAATTTATATGGCTAATAATTATCCTCCACATCAAAGGGATAAGCTTGTAATTAAGTGGCTGTGGAAAATACCCCCGCAAGTGGGGCCCACTGCTGGAAATTCCAGCTCCACAAGGCATGCACGTTCACATGTGTTGGAAGCTTGGAGATTTTTTCCAAGTGCTCAAACTTGCAAAAATCCGTGAAAATTCGTGATTGTCAGCTGCCAATTAAAGGATGTGAAAATGGACAGCTTAGCCTTTTGCAAATGACGTGCAATGATATGCTAAGTTGCTCAAGTTTTGCTTAAAATTATTTACACCAAATTAATACTTGAATTAAGGGCTAAGTAGGTGTATGAATTGCCCACATTTTAAGATTTTTAAAAATTGGAAAAATTTTTGGAAAAAAAGGGCAGCAAGTGACATGAATGGGGATTAACTGGACGGTGGTGATGTAAACATTTTTTTGGACTTTTAAAAATAGTAAAAAATGAGTTTATATGGCTAATAATTATCCAGCACATCAAGGGGATAAGCATGTAATTAAGTGGCGGTGGAAAATACCCCAGCAAGTGGGGCCCACTGCTGGAAATTCTAGCTCCACAAGGCATGCACGTTCACTTGTGTTGGAAGCTTGAAGATTTTTTCCAAGTGCTGAAACTTGCAAAAATCCCTGAAAATTCGTGAGTGTCAGCTGCCAATTAAAGGATGCAAAAATGGACAGCTTAGTCTTATGCAAATGACGTGCAATGATATGCTAAGTTGCGGAAGTTTTTATTAAAATTATTTACACCAAATTAATAAATGAATTAAGGGCTAATTAGGTGTATAAATTACCCCCATTTTAAGATTTTTAAAAATTGGAAAAATTCATGGAAAAAAAGGGCAGCAAGTGACATGAATGGGGATTAACTGGACGGTGGTGATGTAAACATTTTTTTGGACTTTTAAAAATAGTAAAAAATGAGTTTATATGGCTAATAATTATCCAGCACATCAAGGGGATAAGCATGTAATTAAGTGGCGGTGGAAAATACCCCAGCAAGTGGGGCCCACTACTGGAAATTCCAGCTCCACAAGGCATGCACGGTCACATGTGTTGGAAGCTTGAAGATTTTTTCCAAGTGCTGAAACTTGCAAAAATCCCTGAAAATTAGTGATTGTCAGATTCCAATTAAAGGATGCAAAAATGGACATCTTAGTCTTATGCAAATGACGTGCAATGATATGCTAAGTAGCGGAAGTTTTTCTAAAAATTATTTAAACCAAATTAATACATGAATTAAGGGCAAATTAGGTGTATAAATTAGCCACATTTTAAGACTTTTAAAAATTGGAAAAATTCATGGAAAAAAAAGGGCAGCAAGGGACGTGAATGGGGGAGCAGCTGGTCGGTGGTGATGAAAACAGATTTTTGGACTTTTAAAAATAGTAAAAAATGAATTTATATGGATAATAATTATCCAACACATCAAGGCGATAAGCATGTAATTAAGTGGCCGTGGAAAATACCCCAGCAAGTTGGGCCCACTGCTGGAAATTCCAGCTCCACAATGCAAGCACGTTCACATGTGTTAGAAGCTTGGAGATTTTTTCCAAGTGCTGAAACTTGCAAAAATCCCTGAAAATTCATGATTGTCAGCTGCCAATTAAAGGATGCAAAAATGGACAGCTTAGTCTTATCCAAATGACGTGCAATGATATGCTATGTTGCGGAAGTTTTTCTTAAAATTATTTTAACCAAATTAATACATGAATTAAGGTCTAATTAGGTGTATAAATTATCCACATTTTAAGATTTTTAAAAATTGGAAAAATTGCTTGAGAAAAAAGGGCAGCAAGGGACGTGAATGGGGGAGCAGTTGGTCGGTGGTGATGAAAACAGATTTTTGGACTTTTAAAAATAGTAAAAAATGAATTTATATGGCTAATAATTATCCTGCACATCAAAGGGATAAGCTTGTAATTAAGTGGCTGTGGAAAATACCCCCGCAAGTGGGGCCCACTGCTGGAAATTCCAGCTCCACAAGGCATGCACGTTCACATGTGTTGGAAGCTTGGAGATTTTTTCCAAGTGCTGAAACATGCAAAAAATCCCTGAAAATTCATAAATGTCATCTGCCAATTAGAGGATGCAAAAATTGACAGCTTAGTCTTATGCAAAATGACGTGCAATGATATGCTAAGTTGCGGAAGTTTTTCTTAATATTATTTTCACCAAATTAATGCATGAATTAAGGGCTAATTAGGTGTATAAATTATCCACATTTTAAGATTTTTAAAAATTGGAAAAATTGCTCGAAAAAAAAGGGCAGCAAGGGACGTGAATGGGGGAGCAGCTGGACGGTGGTGATGTAAACAGTTTTTTGGACTTTTAAAAATAGTAGAAAACGAATTTATATGGCTAATAATTATCTAGCACATCATGGGGATAAGCATGTAATTAAGTGGCCGTGGAAAATGCCCCAGTAAGTGGGGCCCACTGCTGGAAATTCCAGCTCCACAAGGCATTTACGGTCACATGTGTTGGAAGCTTGAAGATTTTTTCCAGGTGCTGAAACTTGCAAAAATCCCTCAAAATTTGTGATTGTCAGATTCCAATTAAAGGATGCAAAAATGGACAGCTTAGTCTTATGCAAATGACGTGCAATGATATGCTAAGTTGCGGAAGTTTTTCTAAAAATTATTTTCACCAAATTAATACATGAATTAAGGGCTAATTAGGTGTATAAATTAATCACATTTTAAGTTTTTTAAAAATTGGAGAAATTGCTTGAGAAAAAAGGGCAGCAAGGGACGTGAATGGGGGAGCAGTTGGTCGGTGGTGATGAAAACAGATTTTTGGACATTTAAAAAAAGTAAAAAACGAATTTATATGGCTAATAATTATCCTACACATCAAAGGGATAAGCTTGTAATTAAGTGGCTGTGGAAAATACCCCCGCAAGTGGGGCCCACTGCTGGAAATTCCAGCTCCACAAGGCATGCACGTTCACATGTGTTGGAAGCTTGGAGATTTTTTCCAAGTGCTCAATCTTGCAAAAATCCGTGAAAATTTGTGATTGTCAGCTGCCAATTAAAGGATATAAAAATGGACAGCTTAGCCTTTTGCAAATGACGTGCAATGATATGCTAAGTTGCTCAAGTTTTGCTTAAAATTATTTACACCAAATTAATACTTGAATTAAGGGCTAAGTAGGTGTATGAATTGCCCACATTTTAAGATTTTTAAAAATTGGAAAAATTTCTGGAAAAAAAAGGGCAGCAAGTGACATGAATGGGGATTAACTGGACGGTGGTGATGTAAACATTTTTTTGGACTTTTAAAAATAGTAAAAAACGAATTTATATGGCTAATAATTATCCAGCACATCATGGGGATAAGCATGTAATTAAGTGGCCGTGGAAAATGCCCCAGCAAGTGGGGCCCACTGCTGGAAATTCTAGCTCCACAAGGCATGCACGTTCATATGTGTTGGAAGCTTGAAGATTCTTTCCAAGTGCTGAAACTTGCAAAAATCCCTCAAAATTCGTGAGTGTCAGCTGCCAATTAAAGGATGCAAAAATGGACAGCTTAGTCTTATTCAAATGACGTGCAATGATATGCTAAGTTGCGGAAGTTTTTCTTAAAATTATTTACACCAAATTAATACATGAATTAAGGGCTAATTAGGTGTATAAATTACCCCCATTTTAAGATTTTTAAACGTTGGAAAAATTGCTGGAAAAAAAGGGCAGCAAGGGACGTGTATGGGGGAGCATCTGGACGGTGGTGATGTAAACAGTTTTTTGGACTTTTAAAAATAGTAAAAAACGAATTTATATGGCTAATAATTATCCAGCACATCATGGGGATAAGCATGTAATTAAGTGGCCGTGGAAAATGCCCCAGCAAGTGGGGCCCACTGCTGGAAATTCCAGCTCCACAAGGCATGCACGGTCACATGTGTTGGAAGCTTGAAGATTTTTTCCAAGTGCTGAAACTTGCAAAAATCCCTGAAAATTAGTGATTGTCAGATTCCAATTAAAGGATGCAAAAATGGACATCTTAGTCTTATGCAAATGACGTGCAATGATATGCTAAGTTGCGGAAGTTTTTCTTAATATTATTTTCACCAAATTAATGCATGAATTAAGGGCTAATTAGGTGTATAAATTATCCACATTTTGAGATTTTTAAAAATTGGAAAAATTGCTGGAAAAAAAGGGACGCAAGGTACGTGAATGGGGGAGCAGCTGGACGGTGGTGATGTAAACAGATTTTCGGACTTTTAAAAATAGTAAAAAATGAATTTGTATGGCTAATAATTATCCTGCACATCAAGGGGATAAGAATGTAATTAAGTGGCTACGGAAAAAACCCCAGCAAGTGGGGCCCACTGCTGGAAATTCCAGCTCCACACGGCATGCACGTTCACATGTGTTGGAAGCTTGGAGATTTTTTCCAGTGCTCAAACTTTCAAAAATCCATGAAAATTCGTGATTGTCAGCTGCCAATTAAAGGATGTAAAAATGGACAGCTTAGTCTTTTGTAAATGACGTGCAATGATATTCTAAGTTGCGGAAGTTTTTCTTAAAATTATTTACACCTAATTAATACTTGAATTAAGGGCTAAGTAGGTGTATGAATTACCCACATTTTAAGATTTTTAAAAATTGGAAATAATGCTGCAAAAAAAAAGGGCAGCAAGGGACTTGAATGGGGAGCAACTGGACGGTGGTGATGTAAACATTTTTTTGGACTTTTAAAAATAGTAAAAAATGAATTTATATGGCTAATAATTATCCAGCACATCAAGGGGATAAGCATGTAATTAAGTGGCTGTGGAAAATACCGCAGCAAGTGGGGCCCACTGATGGAAATTCCAGCTCCACACGGCATGCACGTTCACATGTGTTGGAAGCTTGGAGATTTTTTCCAGTGCTCAAACTTTCAAAAATCCATGAAAATTCGTGATTGTCAGCTGCCAATTAAAGGATGTAAAAATGGACAGCTTAGTCTTTTGGAAATGACGTGCAATGATATTCTAAGTTGCGGAAGTTTTTCTTAAAATTATTTACACCTAATTAATACTTGAATTAAGGGCTAAGTAGGTGTATGAATTACCCACATTTTAAGATTTTTAAAAATTGGAAATAATGCTGGAAAAAAAAGGGCAGCAAGGGATTTGAATGGGGAGCAACTGGACGGTGGTGATGTAAACATTTTTTTGGACTTTTAAAAATAGAAAAAATGAATTTATATGGCTAATAATTATCCAGCACATCAAGGGGATAAGCATGTAATTAAGGGTGGCTGTGGAAAATACCCCAGCAAGTGGGGCCCACTGCTGGAAATTCTAGCTCCACAAGGCATGCACGTTCACATGTGTTGGAAGCTTGAAGATTTTTTCCAAGTGCTGAAACTTGCAAAAATCCCTGAAAATTCGTGAGTGTCAGCTGCCAATTAAAGGATGCAAAAATGGACAGCTTAGTCTTATGCAAATGACGTGCAATGATATGCTAAGTTGCGGAAGTTTTTCTTAAAATTATTTACACCAAATTAATACACGAATTAAGGGCTAATTAGGTGTATAAATTACCCCCATTTTAAGATTTTTAAACGTTGGAAAAATTGCTGGAAAAAAAGGGCAGCAAGGGACGTGAATGGGGGAGCATCTAGACGGTGGTGATGTAAACAGTTTTTTGGACTTTTAAAAATAGTAAAAAACGAATTTATATGGCTAATAATTATCCAGCACATCATGGGGATAAGCATGTAATTAAGTGGCCGTGGAAAATGCCCCAGCAAGTGGGGCCCACTGCTGGAAATTCCAGCTCCACAAGGCATGCACGGTCACATGTGTTGGAAGCTTGAAGATTTTTTCCAAGTGCTGAAACTTGCAAAAATCCCTGAAAATTAGTGATTGTCAGATTCCAATTAAAGGATGCAAAAATGGACATCTTAGTCTTATGCAAATGACGTGCAATGATATGCTAAGTTGCGGAAGTTTTTCTTAAAATTATTTACACCAAATTAATACATGAATTAAGGGCTAATTAGGTGTATAAATTACCCCCATTTTAAGATTTTTAAACGTTGGAAAAATTGCTGGAAAAAAAGGGCAGCAAGGGACGTGAATGGGGGAGCATCTGGACGGTGGTGATGTAAACAGTTTTTTGGACTTTTAAAAATAGTAAAAAACGAATTTATATGGCTAATAATTATCCAGCACATCATGGGGATAAGCATGTAATTAAGTGGCCGTGGAAAATGCCCCAGCAAGTGGGGCCCACTGCTGGAAATTCCAGCTCCACAAGGCATGCACGGTCACATGTGTTGGAAGCTTGAAGATTTTCCAAGTGCTGAAACTTGCAAAAATCCCTGAAAATTAGTGATTGTCAGATTCCAATTAAAGGATGCAAAAATGGACATCTTAGTCTTATGCAAATGACGTGCAATGATATGCTAAGTTGCGGAAGTTTTTCTTAATATTATTTTCACCAAATTAATGCATGAATTATGGTCTAATTAGGTGTATAAATTATCCACATTTTGAGATTTTTAAAAATTGGAAAAATTGCTGGAAAAAAAGGGACGCAAGGTACGTGAATGGGGGAGCAGCTGGACGGTGGTGATGTAAACAGATTTTCGGACTTTTAAAAATAGTAAAAAAGGAATTTGTATGGCTAATAATTATCCTGCACATCAAGGGGATAAGCATGTAATTAAGTGGCTACAGAAAAAACCCCAGCAAGTGGGGCCCACTGCTGGAAATTCCAGCTCCACACGGCATGCACGTTCACATGTGTTGGAAGCTTGGAGATTTTTTCCAGTGCACAAACTTGCAAAAATCCATGAAAATTCGTGATTGTCAGCTACCAATTAAAGGATGTAAAAATGGATAGCTTAGTCTTTTGGAAATGACGTGCAATGATATTCTAAGTTGCGGAAGTTTTTCTTAAAATTATTTACACCTAATTAATACTTGAATTAAGGGCTAAGTAGGTGTATGAATTACCCACATTTTAAGATTTTTAAAAATTGGAAATAATGCTGGAAAAAAAAGGGCAGCAAGGGACTTGAATGGGGAGCAACTGGACGGTGGTGATGTAAACATTTTTTTGGACTTTTAAAAATAGTAAAAAATGAATTTATATGGCTAATAATTATCCAGCACATCAAGGGGATAAGCATGTAATTAAGTATCTGTGGAAAATACCGCAGCAAGTGGGGCCCACTGATGGAAACTACAGCTCCACAAGGCATGCACGTTCACATGTGTTGGAGGCTTGGATATTTTTTCCAAGTTCTCAAACTTGCAAAAATCCGTGAAAATTCGTGATTGTCAGCTGCCAATTAAAGGATGTAAAAATGGACAGCTTAGCCTTTTGCAAATGACGTGCAATGATATGCTAAGTTGCTAAAGTTTTTTTTAAAATTATTTACACCAAATTAATACTTGAATTAAGGGCTAAGTAGGTGTATGAATTGCCCACATTTTAAGATTTTTAAAAATTGGAAAAATTTCTAGAAAAAAAAGGGCAGCAAGTGACATGAATGGGGATTAACTGGACGGTGGTGATGTAAACATTTTTTTGGACTTTTAAAAATAGTAAAAAATGAGTTTATATGGCTAATAATTATCCAGCACATCAAGGGGAAAAGCATGTAATTAAGTGGCTGTGGAAAATACCCCAGCAAGTGGGGCCCACTGCTGGAAATTCTAGCTCCACAAGGCATGCACGTTCACATGTGTTGGAAGCTTGAAGATTTTTTCCAAGTGCTGAAACTTGCAAAAATCCCTGAAAATTCGTGAGTGTCAGCTGCCAATTAAAGGATGCAAAAATGGACAGCTTAGTCTTATGCAAATGACGTGCAATGATATGCTAAGTTGCGGAAGTTTTTCTTAAAATTGTTTACACCAAATTAATACGAATTAAGGCTAATTAGGTGTATAAATTACCCCCCATTTTAAGATTTTTAAACGTTGGAAAAATTGCTGGAAAAAAGGGCAGCAAGGGACGTGAATGGGGGAGCATCTGGACGGTGGTGATGTAAACAGTTTTTTGGACTTTTAAAAATAGTAAAAAACGAATTTATATGGCTAATAATTATCCAGCACATCATGGGGATAAGCATGTAATTAAGTGGCCGTGGAAAATGCCCCAGCAAGTGGGGCCCACTGCTGGAAATTCAAGCTCCACAAGGCATGCACGATCACATGTGTTGGAAGCTTGAAGATTTTTTCCAAGTGCTGAAACTTGCAAAAATCCCTGAAAATTAGTGATTGTCAGATTCCAATTAAAGTATGCAAAAATGGACATCTTAGTCTTATGCAAATGACGTGCAATGATATGCTAAGTTGCGGAAGTTTTTCTTAATATTATTTTCACCAAATTAATGCATGAATTAAGGGCTAATTAGGTGTATAAATTATCCACATTTTGAGATTTTTAAAAATTGGAAAAATTGCTGGAAAAAAAGGGACGCAAGGTACGTGAATGGGGGAGCAGCTGGACTGTGGTGATGTAAACAGATTTTCGGACTTTTAAAAATAGTAAAAAATGAATTTGTATGGCTAATAATTATCCTGCACATCAAGGGGATAAGCATGTAATTAAGTGGCTACGGAAAATACCCCAGCAGTGGGGCCCACTGCTGGAAATTCCAGCTCAACACGGCATGCACGTTCACATGTGTTGGAAGCTTGGAGATTTTTTCCAGTGCTCAAACTTGCAAAAATCCATGAAAATTCGTGATTGTCAGCTGCCAATTAAAGGATGTAAAAATGGACAGCTTAGTCTTTTGGAAATGACGTGCAATGATATTCTAAGTTGCGGAAGTTTTTCTTAAAATTATTTACACCTAATTAATACTTGAATTAAGGGCTAAGTAGGTGTATGAATTACCCACATTTAAGATTTTTAAAAATTGGAAATAATGCTGGAAAAAAAAGGGCAGCAAGGGACTTGAATGGGGAGCAACTGGACGGTGGTGATGCAAACATTTTTTTGGACTTTTAAAAATAGTAAAAAATGAATTTATATGGCTAATAATTATCCAGCACATCAAGGGGATAAGCATGTAATTAAGTGGCTGTGGAAAATACCCCAGCAAGTGGGGCCCACTGATGGAAATTCCAGCTCCACAAGGCATGCACGTTCACATGTGTTGGAGGCTTGGATATTTTTTCCAAGCGCTGAAACTTGCAAAAAATCCCAGAAAATTCATGATTGTCATCTGCCAATTAGAGGATGCAAAAATGGACAGCTTAGTCATATGCGAATGACGTGCAATGATATGCTAAGTTGCGGAAGTTTTTCTTAATATTATTTACACCAAATTAATACATGAATTAAGGGCTAATTAGGTGTATAAATTATCCACATTTTAAGATTTTTAAAAATTGGAAAAATTGCCGGAAAAGAAAGGGCAGCAAGGGACGTGAATGGGGGAGCAGCTGGACGGTGGTGATGTAAACACATTTTTGGACTTTTAAAAATAGTAAAAAATGAATTTATATGGCTAATAATTATCCAGCACATCAAGGGGATAAGCATGTAATTAAGCGGCTGTGGAAAATACTCCAGCAAGTGGGGTCCACTGCTGGAAATTCCAGCTCCACAAGGCATGCACGTTCACATGTGTTGGAAGCTTGGAGATTTTTTCCAGTACTCAAACTTGCAAAAATCCATGAAAATTCGTGATTGTGAGCTGCCAATTAAAGGATGTAAAAATGGACAGCTTAGTCTTTTGGAAATGACGCGCAATGATATGCTAAATTGCGAAAGTTTTTCTTAAAATTAATTACACCTAATTAATACTTGAATTAAGGGCTAAGTAGGTGTATGAATTATCCACATTTTAAGATTTTTAAAAATTGGAAAAATTGCGGGAAAAAAAAGTGCAGCAAGGGACTTGAATGGGGAGCAACTTGACGGTGGTGATGTAAACATTTTTTTGGACTTTTAAAAATAGTAAAAAATGAATTTATATGGCTAATAATTATCCAGCACATCAAGGGGATAAGCATGTAATTAAGTGGCTGTGGAAAATACCGCAGCAAGTGGGGCCCACTGATGGAAATTCCAGCTCCACAAGGCATGCATGTTCACATGTGTTGGAGGCTTGGAGATTTTTTCCAGTGCTCAAACTTGCAAAAATCCAAGAAAATTCGTGATTGTCAGCTGCCAATTAAAGGATGGAAAAATGGACAGCTTAGTCTTTTGGAAATAACGTGCAATGATATGCTAAGTTGCGGAAGTTTTTCTTAAAATTATTTACACCTAATTAATACTTGAATTAAGGGCTAATTAGGTGTAAAAATTACCCACATTTTAACATTTTTAAAAATTGGAAAAATTGCTGGAAAAAAGGGCAACAAGGGACGTGAATGGGGGAGCAGCTGGACGGTGGTGATGAAAACAGATTTTTGGACTTTTAAAAATAGTAAAAAATGAATTTATATGGCTAATAATTATCCTGCACATCAAGGGGATAAGCATGAAATTAAGTGGCTGTGGAAAATGCACCAGCAAGTGGGGCCCACTGCTGGAAATTCCAGCTCCAAAAGGCATGCACGTTCACATGTGTTGGAAGCTTGAAAATTTTTTCCAAGTGCTGAAACTTGAAAAAATCCCTGAAAATTCGTGATTGTCAGCTGCCAATTAAAGGATGCAAAAATGGACAGCTTAGTCTTATACAAATGACGTGCAATGATATGCTAAGTTGCGGAAGTTTTTCTTAAAATTATTTACACCAAATTAATACATGAATTAAGGCCTAAGTACGTGTATAAATTACCCACATTTTAACATTTTTAAAAATTGGAAAAATTGCTGGAAAAAAAGGGCAGGAAGGGACGTGAATGGGGAAGCAGCTGGACGGTGGTGATGAAAACAGATTTTTGGACTTTTAAAAATAGTAAAAAATGAATTTATATGGCTAATAATTATCCAACACATCAAGGCGAAAAGCATGTAATTAAGTGGCTGTGGAAAATACCCCAGCAAGTGGGGCCCACTGCTGGAAATTGCAGCTCCACAAGGCATGCACGTTCACATGTGTTGGAAGCTTGGAGATTTTTTCCAGTGCTCAAACTTGCAAAAATCCGTGAAAATTCGTGATTGTCAGCTGCCAATTAAAGGACGTAAAAATGGACAGCTTAGTCTTTTGGAAATGACGTGCAATGATATGCTAAGTTGCGGAAGTTTTTCTTAAAATTATTTACACCTAATTAATACTTGAATTAAAGGCTAAGTAGGTGTACGAATTACCCACATTTTAAGATTTTTAAAAATTGGAAAAATTGCTGGAAATAAAAGGGCAGCAAGGGACTTGAATGGGGAGCAACTGGACGGTGGTGATGTAAACATTTTTTTGGACTTTTAAAAATAGTAAAAAATGAATTTGTATGGCTAATAATTATCCAGCACATCAAGGGGATAAGCATGTAATTAAGTGGCTTGGGAAAATACCCCAGCAAGTGGGGCCCACTGCTGGAAATTCCAGCTCCACAAGACATGCACATTCACATGTGTTGGAAGCTTGGAGATTTTTTCCAAGTGCTCAAACTTGCAAAAATCCCTGAAAATTCGTGATTGTCAGCTGCCAATTAAAGGATGCAAAAATGAAAAGCTTAGTCTTTTGCAAATGACGTGCAATTATATGCTAAGTTGCGGAAGTTTTTCTAAAAATTATTTACACCAAATTTATACATGAATTAAGGGCTAAGTAGGTGTATGAATTACCCACATTTTTAAGATTTTTAAAAATTGGAGAAATTGCTGGAAAAAAAAGGGCAGCAAGGGACTTGAATGGGGAGCAACTGGATGGTGGTGATGTAAACAGTTTTTTGGACTTTTAAAAATTGTAAAAAACGAATTTATATGGCTAATAATTATCCTGCACATCAAGGGGATAAGCATGTAATTAAGTGGCTGTGGAAAATGCACCAGCAAGTGGGGCCCACTACTAGAAATTCCAGCTCTAAAAGGCATGCACGTTCACATGTGTTGGAAGCTTGAAGATTTTTTCCAAGTGCTGAAACTTGCAAAAATCCCTGAAAATTAGTGATTGTCAGCTGCCAATTAAAGGATGCAAAAATGGACAACTTAGTCTTATGCAAATGACGTGCAATGATATGCTAAGTTGCGGAAGTTTTTCTTAAAATTATTTACTCCAAATTAATACATGAAATAAGGGATAATAAGGTGTATAAATTACCCACATTTTAAGATTTTTAAACGTTGGAGAAATTGCTGGAAAAAAAGGGCACAAGGGACGTGAATGGGGGAGCAGCTGGACGGTGGTGATGTAAACACATTTTTGGACTTTTAAAAATAGTAAAAAACGAATTTATATGGCTATAAGCATGTAATTAAGTGGCTGTGGAAAATACCCCAGCAAGTGGGGCCCACTGCTGGAAATTCCAGCTCCACAAGCCATGCACGTTCACATGTGTTGGAAGCTTGGAGATTTTTTCCAGTGCTCAAACTTGCAAAAATCCGTGAAAATTCGTGATTGTCAGCTGCCAATTAAAGGATGTAAAAATGGACAGCTTAGTCTTTTGGAAATGTCGTGCAATGATACGCTAAGTTGCGGAAGTTTTTCTTAAAATTATTTACACGAAATTAATACTTGGATTGAGGGCTAAGTAGGTGTATGAATTACCCACATTTTAAGATTTTTAAAAATTGGAAAGATTGCTGGAAAAAAAGGGCAACAAGGGACGTGAATGGGGAAGCAGCTGGTCGGTGGTGATGAAAACAGATTTTTGGACTTTTAAAAATAGTAAAAAATGAATTTATATGGCTAATAATTATCCTGCAAATCAAGGGGATAAGCATGTAATTAAGTGGCTGTGGAAAATGCACCAGCAAGTGGGGCCCACTGCTAGAAATTCCAGCTCCAAAAGGCATGCACGTTCACATGTGTTGGAAGCTTGAAGATTTTTTCCAAGTGCTGAAATTTGAAAAAATCCCTGAAAATTCGTGATTGTCAGCTGCCAATTAAAGGATGCAAAAATGGACTGCTTAGTCTTATGCAAATGACGTGCAATGATATGCTAAGTTGCGGAAGTTTTTTTTAAAATTATTTACACCAAATTAATACCTGAATTAAGGGCTAAGTAGGTGTATAAATTACCCACATTTTAACATTTTTAAAAATTGAAAATATTGCTGGAAAAAAAGTAAAGAATGGGACGTGAATGTGGAAGCAGCTGGACGGTGGTGATGAAAATAGATTTTTGGACATTTAAAAATAGTAAAAAATGAATTTATATGGCTAATAATTATATAACACATCAAGGGGATAAGCATGTAATTAAGTGGCTGTGGAAAATACCCCAGCAAGTGGGGCCCACTGCTGGAAATTCCAGCTCCACAAGGCATGCACGTTCACATGTGTTGGAAGCTTGGAGATTTTTTCCAGTGCTCAAACTTGCAAAAATCCGTGAAAATTCGTGATTGTCAGCAGGCAATTAAAGGTGTAAAAATGGACAGCTTAGTCTTTTGGAAATGTCGTGCAATGATACGCTAAGTTGCGGAAGTTTTTCTTAAAATTATTTACACGAAATTAATACTTGAATTGAGGGCTAAGTAGGTGTATGAATTACCCACATTTTAAGATTTTTAAAAATTGGAAAAATTGCTGGAAAAAAAGGGCAGCAAGGGACGTGAATGGGGAAGCAGCTGGTCGGTGGTGATGAAAATAGATTTTTGGACTTTTAAAAATAGTAAAAAACGAATTTATATGGCTAATAATTATCCTGCAAATCAAGGGGATAAGCATGTAATTAAGTGGCTGTGGAAAATGCACCAGCAAGTGGGGCCCACTGCTGGAAATTCCAGCTCCGAAAGGCATGCACGTTCACATGTGTTGGAAGCTTGAAGATTTTTTCCAAGTGCTGAAACTTGCAAAAATCCCTGAAAATTCGTGATTGTCAGCTGCCAATTAAAGGATGTAAAAATGGACAGCTTAGTCTTTTGGAAATGACGTGCAATGATACGCTAAGTTGTGGAAGTTTTTCTTAAAATTATTTACACGAAATTAATACTTGAATTGAGGGCTAAGTAGGTGTATGAATTACCCACATTTTAAGATTTTTAAAAATTGGAAAAATTGCTGGAAAAAAAGGGCAGCAAGGGACGTGAATGGGGAAGCAGCTGGTCGGTGGTGATGAAAACAGATTTTTGGACTTTTAAAAATAGTAATAAACGAATTTATATGGCTAATAATTATCCTGCAAATCAAGGGGACAAGCATGTAATTAAGTGGCTGTGGAAAATGCACCAGCAAGTGGGGCCCACTGCTGGAAATTCCAGCTCTAAAAGGCATGCACGTTCAAATGTGTTGGAAGCTTTAAGATTTTTTCCAAGTGCTGAAACTTGCAAAAATCCCTGAAATTTCGTGATTGTCAGCTGCCAATTAAAGGATGCAAAAATGGACAGCTTAGTCTTATGCAAATGACGTGCAATGATATGCTAAGATGCGGAAGTTTTTTTTAAAATTATTTACACCAAATTAATACATGAATTAAGGGCTAAGTAGGTGTATAAATTACCCACATTTTAACATTTTTAAAAATTGAAAATATTGCTGGAAAAAAAGGGCAGCAAGGGACGTGAATGGGGAAGCAGCTGGACGGTGGTGATGAAAACAGATTTTTGGACTTTTAAAAATAGTAAAAAATGAATTTATATGGCTAATAATTATATAACACATCAAGGGGATAAGCATGTAATTAAGTGGCTGTGGGAAATACCCCAGCAAGTGGGGCCCACTGCTGGAAATTCCAGCTCCACAAGCCATACACGTTCACATGTGTTGGAAGCTTGGAGATTTTTTCCAGTGCTCAAACTTGCAAAAATCCGTGAAAATTCGTGATTGTCAGCTGCCAATTAAAGGATGTAAAAATGGACAGCTTTGTCTTTTGGAAATGACGTGCAATGATACGCTAAGTTGCGGAAGTTTTTCTTAAAATTATTTACACGAAATTAATACTTGAATTGAGGGCTAAGTAGGTGTATGAATTACCCACATTTTAAGATTTTTAAAAATTGGAAAAATTGCTGGAAAAAAAGGGCAGCAAGGGACGTGAATGGGGAAGCAGCTGGTCGGTGGTGATGAAAACAGATTTTTGGACTTTTAAAAATAGTAAAAAACGAATTTATATGGCTAAGAAATATCCTGCAAATCAAGGGGATAAGCATGTAATTAAGTGGCTGTGGAAAATGCACCAGCAAGTGGGGCCCACTGCTGGAAATTCCATCTCCAAAAGGCATGCACGTTCACATGTGTTCGAAGCTTGAAGATTTTTTCCAAGTGTTGAAACTTGCAAAAATCCCTGAAAATTCGTGATTGTCAGCTGCCAATTAAAGGATGCAAAAATGGACAGCTTAGTCTTATGCAAATGACGTGCAATGATATGCTAAGTTGCGGAAGTTTTTCTTAAAATTATTTACACCAAATTACTACATGAATTAAGGGCTAAGTAGGTGTATAAATTACCCACATTTTAAGATTTTTAAAAATTGGAAAAATTGCAGGGAAAAAAGGGCAGCAAGGGACGTGAATGGGGCAGCAGCTGGTCGGTGGTGATGAAAACAGATTTTTGGACTTTTAAAAATAGTAAAAAATGAATTTATATGGCTAATAATTATCCTGCACATCAAGGGGATAAGCATGAAATTAAGTGGCTGTGGAAAATGCACCAGCAAGTGGGGCCCACTGCTGGAAATTCCAGCTCCAAAAGGCATGCACGTTCACATGTGTTGGAAGCTTGAAAATTTTTTCCAAGTGCTGAAACTTGAAAAAATCCCTGAAAATTCGTGATTGTCAGCTGCCAATTAAAGGATGCAAAAATGGACAGCTTAGTCTTATGCAAATGACGTGCAATGAAATGCTAAGTTGCGGAAGTTTTTCTTAAAATTATTTACACCAAATTAATACATGAATTAAGGCCTAAGTACGTGTATAAATTACCCACATTTTAACATTTTTAAAAATTGGAAAAATTGCTGGAAAAAAAGGGCAGGAAGGGACGTGAATGGGGAAGCAGCTGGACGGTGGTGATGAAAACAGATTTTTGGACTTTTAAAAATAGTAAAAAATGAATTTATATGGCTAATAATTATCCAACACATCAAGGCGAAAAGCATGTAATTAAGTGGCTGTGGAAAATACCCCAGCAAGTGGGGCCCACTGCTGGAAATTGCAGCTCCACAAGGCATGCACGTTCACATGTGTTGGAAGCTTGGAGATTTTTTCCAGTGCTCAAACTTGCAAAAATCCGTGAAAATTCGTGATTGTCAGCTGCCAATTAAAGGACGTAAAAATGGACAGCTTAGTCTTTTGGAAATGACGTGCAATGATCTGCTAAGTTGCGGAAGTTTTTCTTAAAATTATTTACACCTAATTAATACTTGAATTAAAGGCTAAGTAGGTGTACGAATTACCCACATTTTAAGATTTTTAAAAATTGGAAAAATTGCTGGAAGTAAAAGGGCAGCAAGGGACTTGAATGGGGAGCAACTGGACGGTGGTGATGTAAACATTTTTTTGGACTTTTATAAATAGTAAAAAATGAATTTGTATGGCTAATAATTATCCAGCACATCAAGGGGATAAGCATGTAATTAAGTGGCTCGGGAAAATACCCCAGCAAGTGGGGCCCACTGCTGGAAATTCCAGCTCCACAAGGCATGCACATTCACATGTGTTGGAAGCTTGGAGATTTTTTCCAAGTGCTCAAACTTGCAAAAATCCCTGAAAATTCGTGATTGTCAGCTGCCAATTAAAGGATGCAAAAATGAAAAGCTTAGTCTTTTGCAAATGATGTGCAATTATATGCTAAGTTGCGGAAGTTTTTCTAAAAATTATTTACACCAAATTTATACATGAATTAAGGGCTAAGTAGGTGTATGAATTACCCACATTTTTAAGATTTTTAAAAATTGGAGAAATTGCTGGAAAAAAAAGGGCAGCAAGGGACTTGAATGGGGAGCAACTGGATGGTGGTGATGTAAACAGTTTTTTGGACTTTTAAAAATAGTAAAAAACGAATTTATATGGCTAATAATTATCCTGCACATCAAGGGGATAAGCATGTAATTAAGTGGCTGTGGAAAATGCACCAGCAAGTGGGGCCCACTACTAGAAATTCCAGCTCTAAAAGGCATGCACGTTCACATGTGTTGGAAGCTTGAAGATTTTTTCCAAGTGCTGAAACTTGCAAAAATCCCTGAAAATTAGTGATTGTCAGCTGCCAATTAAAGGATGCAAAAATGGACAACTTAGTCTTATGCAAATGACGTGCAATGATATGCTAAGTTGCGGAAGTTTTTCTTAAAATTATTTACTCCAAATTAATACATGAAATAAGGGATAATAAGGTGTATAAATTACCCACATTTTAAGATTTTTAAACGTTGGAGAAATTGCTGGAAAAAAAGGGCAGCAAGGGACGTGAATGGGGGAGCAGCTGGACGGTGGTGATGTAAACACATTTTTGGACTTTTAAAAATAGTAAAAAATGAATTTATATGGCTATAAGCATGTAATTAAGTGGCTGTGGAAAATACCCCAGCAAGTGGGGCCCACTGCTGGAAATTCCAGCTCCACAAGCCATGCACGTTCACTTGTGTTGGAAGCTTGGAGATTTTTTCCAGTGCTCAAACTTGCAAAAATCCGTGAAAATTCGTGATTGTCAGCTGCCAATTAAAGGATGTAAAAATGGACAGCTTAGTCTTTTGGAAATGCCGTGCAATGATACGCTAAGTTGCGGAAGTTTTTCTTAAAATTATTTACACGAAATTAATACTTGAATTGAGGGCTAAGTAGGTGTATGAATTACCCACATTTTAAGATTTTTAAAAATTGGAAAAATTGCTGGAAAAAAAGGGCAGCAAGGGACGTGAATGGGGAAGCAGCTGGTCGGTGGTGATGAAAATAGATTTTTGGACTTTTAAAAATAGTAAAAAATGAATTTATATGGCTAATAATTATCCTGCAAATCAAGGGGATAAGCATGTAATTAAGTGGCTGTGGAAAATGCACCAGCAAGTGGGGCCCACTGCTGGAAATTCCAGCTCCAAAAGGCATGCACGTTCACATGTGTTGGAAGCTTGAAGATTTTTTCCAAGTGCTGAAACTTGAAAAAATCCCTGAAAATTCGTGATTGTCAGCTGCCAATTAAAGGATGCAAAAATGGACAGCTTAGTCTTATGCAAATGACGTGCAATGATATGCTAAGTTGCGGAAGTTTTTTTTAAAATTATTTACACCAAATTAATACATGAATTAAGGGCTAAGTAGGTGTATAAATTACCCACATTTTAACATTTTTAAAAATTGAAAATATTGCTGGAAAAAAAGTAAAGAATGGGACGTGAATGTGGAAGCAGCTGGACGGTGGTGATGAAAATAGATTTTTGGACTTTTAAAAATAGTAAAAAATGAATTTATATGGCTAATAATTATATAACACATTAAGGGGATAAGCATGTAATTAAGTGGCTGTGGAAAATACCACAGCAAGTGGGGCCCACTGCTGGAAATTCCAGCTCCACAAGGCATGCACGTTCACATGTGTTGGAAGCTTGGAGATTTTTTCCAGTGCTCAAACTTGCAAAAATCCGTGAAAATTCGTGATTGTCAGCTGCCAATTAAAGGATGTAAAAATGGACAGCTTAGTCTTTTGGAAATGTCGTGCAATGATATGCTAAGTTGCGGAAGTTTTTCTTAAAATTATTTACACGAAATTAATACTTGAATTGAGGGCTAAGTAGGTGTATGAATTACCCACATTTTAAGATTTTTAAAAATTGGAAAAATTGCTGGAAAAAAAGGGCAGCAAGGGACGTGAATGGGGAAGCAGCTGGTCGGTGGTGATGAAAATAGATTTTTGGACTTTTAAAAATAGTAAAAAACGAATTTATATGGCTAATAATTATCCTGCAAATCAAGGGGATAAGCATGTAATTAAGTGGCTGTGGAAAATGCACCAGCAAGTGGGGCCCACTGCTGGAAATTCCAGCTCCGAAAGGCATGCACGTTCACATGTGTTGGAAGCTTGAAGATTTTTTCCAAGTGCTGAAACTTGCAAAAATCCCTGAAAATTCGTGATTGTCAGCTGCCAATTAAAGGATGTAAAAATGGACAGCTTAGTCTTTTGGAAATGACGTGCAATGATACGCTAAGTTGTGGAAGTTTTTCTTAAAATTATTTACACGAAATTAATAATTGAATTGAGGGCTAAGTAGGTGTATGAATTACCCACATTTTAAGATTTTTAAAAATTGGAAAAATTGCTGGGAAAAAAGGGCAGCAAGGGACGTGAATGGGGCAGCAGCTGGTCGGTGGTGATGAAAACAGATTTTTGGACTTTTAAAAATAGTAATAAACGAATTTATATGGCTAATAATTATCCTGCAAATCAAGGGGACAAGCATGTAATTAAGTGGCTGTGGAAAATGCACCAGCAAGTGGGGCCCACTGCTGGAAATTCCAGCTCTAAAAGGCATGCACGTTCAAATGTGTTGGAAGCTTTAAGATTTTTTCCAAGTGCTGAAACTTGCAAAAATCCCTGAAATTTCGTGATTGTCAGCTGCCAATTAAAGGATGCAAAAATGGACAGCTTAGTCTTATGCAAATGACGTGCAATGATATGCTAAGATGCGGAAGTTTTTTTTAAAATTATTTACACCAAATTAATACATGAATTAAGGGCTAAGTAGGTGTATAAATTACCCACATTTTAACATTTTTAAAAATTGAAAATATTGCTGGAAAAAAAGGGCAGCAAGGGACGTGAATGGGGAAGCAGCTGGACGGTGGTGATGAAAACAGATTTTTGGACTTTTAAAAATAGTAAAAAATGAATTTATATGGCTAATAATTATCCAACACATCAAGGGGATAAGCATGAAATTAAGTGGCTGTGGAAAATGCACCAGCAAGTGGGGCCCACTGCTGGAAATTCCAGCTCCAAAAGGCATGCACGTTCACATGTGTTGGAAGCTTGAAAATTTTTTCCAAGTGCTGAAACTTGAAAAAATCCCTGAAAATTCGTGATTGTCAGCTGCCAATTAAAGGAAGCAAAAATGGACAGCTTAGTCTTATGCAAATGACGTGCAATGAAATGATAAGTTGCGGAAGTTTTTCTTAAAATTATTTACACCAAATTAATACATGAATTAAGGCCTAAGTAGGTGTATAAATTACCCACATTTTAAGATTTTTAAAAATTGGAAAAATTGCAGGGAAAAAAGGGCAGCAAGGGACGTGAATGGGGCAGCAGCTGGTCGGTGGTGATGAAAACAGATTTTTGGACTTTTAAAAATAGTAAAAAATGAATTTATATGGCTAATAATTATCCTGCACATCAAGGGGATAAGCATGAAATTAAGTGGCTGTGGAAAATGCACCAGCAAGTGGGGCCCACTGCTGGAAATTCCAGCTCCAAAAGGCATGCACGTTCACATGTGTTGGAAGCTTGAAAATTTTTTCCAAGTGCTGAAACTTGAAAAAATCCCTGAAAATTCGTGATTGTCAGCTGCCAATTAAAGGATGCAAAAATGGACAGCTTAGTCTTATGCAAATGACGTGCAATGAAATGCTAAGTTGCGGAAGTTTTTCTTAAAATTATTTACACCAAATTAATACATGAATTAAGGCCTAAGTACGTGTATAAATTACCCACATTTTAACATTTTTAAAAATTGGAAAAATTGCTGGAAAAAAAGGGCAGGAAGGGACGTGAATGGGGAAGCAGCTGGACGGTGGTGATGAAAACAGATTTTTGGACTTTTAAAAATAGTAAAAAATGAATTTATATGGCTAATAATTATCCAACACATCAAGGCGAAAAGCATGTAATTAAGTGGCTGTGGAAAATACCCCAGCAAGTGGGGCCCACTGCTGGAAATTGCAGCTCCACAAGGCATGCACGTTCACATGTGTTGGAAGCTTGGAGATTTTTTCCAGTGCTCAAACTTGCAAAAATCCGTGAAAATTCGTGATTGTCAGCGGCCAATTAAAGGACGTAAAAATGGACAGCTTAGTCTTTTGGAAATGACGTGCAATGATATGCTAAGTTGCGGAAGTTTTTCTTAAAATTATTTGCACCTAATTAATACTTGAATTAAAGGCTAAGTAGGTGTACGAATTACCCACATTTTAAGATTTTTAAAAATTGAAAAAATTGCTGGAAGTAAAAGGGCAGCAAGGGACTTGAATGGGGAGCAACTGGACGGTGGTGATGTAAACATTTTTTTGGACTTTTATAAATAGTAAAAAATGAATTTGTATGGCTAATAATTATCCAGCACATCAAGGGGATAAGCATGTAATTAAGTGGCTCGGGAAAATACCCCAGCAAGTGGGGCCCACTGCTGGAAATTCCAGCTCCACAAGGCATGCACATTCACATGTGTTGGAAGCTTGGAGATTTTTTCCAAGTGCTCAAACTTGCAAAAATCCCTGAAAATTCGTGATTGTCAGCTGCCAATTAAAGGATGCAAAAATGAAAAGCTTAGTCTTTTGCAAATGATGTGCAATTATATGCTAAGTTGCGGAAGTTTTTCTAAAAATTATTTACACCAAATTTATACATGAATTAAGGGCTAAGTAGGTGTAAGAATTACCCACATTTTTAAGATTTTTAAAAATTGGAGAAATTGCTGGAAAAAAAAAGGGCAGCAAGGGACTTGAATGGGGAGCAACTGGATGGTGGTGATGTAAACAGTTTTTTGGACTTTTAAAAATAGTAAAAAACGAATTTATATGGCTAATAATTATCCTGCACATCAAGGGGATAAGCATGTAATTAAGTGGCTGTGGAAAATGCACCAGCAAGTGGGGCCCACTACTAGAAATTCCAGCTCTAAAAGGCATGCACGTTCACATGTGTTGGAAGCTTGATGATTTTTTCCAAGTGCTGAAACTTGCAAAAATCCCTGAAAATTAGTGATTGTCAGCTGCCAATTAAAGGATGCAAAAATGGACAACTTAGTCTTATGCAAATGACGTGCAATGATATGCTAAGTTGCGGAAGTTTTTCTTAAAATTATTTACTCCAAATTAATACATGAAATAAGGGATAATAAGGTGTATAAATTACCCACATTTTAAGATTTTTAAACGTTGGAGAAATTGCTGGAAAAAAAGGGCAGCAAGGGACGTGAATGGGGGAGCAGCTGGACGGTGGTGATGTAAACACATTTTTGGACTTTTAAAAATAGTAAAAAACGAATTTATATGGCTATAAGCATGTAATTAAGTGGCTGTGGAAAATACCCCAGCAAGTGGGGCCCACTGCTGGAAATTCCAGCTCCACAAGCCATGCACGTTCACATGTGTTGGAAGCTTGGAGATTTTTTCCAGTGCTCAAACTTGCAAAAATCCGTGAAAATTCGTGATTGTCAGCTGCCAATTAAAGGATGTAAAAATGGACAGCTTAGTCTTTTGGAAATGTCGTGCAATGATACGCTAAGTTGCGGAAGTTTTTCTTAAAATTATTTACACGAAATTAATACTTGAATTGAGGGCTAAGTAGGTGTATGAATTACCCACATTTTAAGATTTTTAAAAATTGGAAAAATTGCTGGAAAAAAAGGGCAGCAAGGGACGTGAATGGGGAAGCAGCTGGTCGGTGGTGATGAAAATAGATTTTTGGACTTTTAAAAATAGTAAAAAACGAATTTATATGGCTAATAATTATCCTGCAAATCAAGGGGATAAGCATGTAATTAAGTGGCTGTGGAAAATGCACCAGCAAGTGGGGCCCACTGCTGGAAATTCCAGCTCCAAAAGGCATGCACGTTCACATGTGTTGGAAGCTTGAAGATTTTTTCCAAGTGCTGAAACTTGAAAAAATCCCTGAAAATTCGTGATTGTCAGCTGCCAATTAAAGGATGCAAAAATGGACAGCTTAGTCTTATGCAAATGACGTGCAATGATATGCTAAGTTGCGGAAGTTTTTTTTAAAATTATTTACACCAAATTAATACATGAATTAAGGGCTAAGTAGGTGTATAAATTACCCACATTTTAACATTTTTAAAAATTGAAAATATTGCTGGAAAAAAAGTAAAGAATGGGACGTGAATGTGGAAGCAGCTGGACGGTGGTGATGAAAATAGATTTTTGGACTTTTAAAAATTGTAAAAAATGAATTTATATGGCTAATAATTATATAACACATTAAGGGGATAAGCATGTAATTAAGTGGCTGTGGAAAATACCACAGCAAGTGGGGCCCACTGCTGGAAATTCCAGCTCCACAAGGCATGCACGTTCACATGTGTTGGAAGCTTGGAGATTTTTTCCAGTGCTCAAACTTGCAAAAATCCGTGAAAATTCGTGATTGTCAGCTGCCAATTAAAGGACGTAAAAATGGACAGCTTAGTCTTTTGGAAATGACGTGCAATGATATGCTAAGTTGCGGAAGTTTTTCTTAAAATTATTTGCACCTAATTAATACTTGAATTAAAGGCTAAGTAGGTGTACGAATTACCCACATTTTAAGATTTTTAAAAATTGGAAAAATTGCTGGAAGTAAAAGGGCAGCAAGGGACTTGAATGGGGAAGCAGCTGGTCGGTGGTGATGAAAATAGATTTTTGGACTTTTAAAAATAGTAAAAAACGAATTTATATGGCTAATAATTATCCTGCAAATCAAGGGGATAAGCATGTAATTAAGTGGCTGTGGAAAATGCACCAGCAAGTGGGGCCCACTGCTGGAAATTCCAGCTCCGAAAGACATGCACGTTCACATGTGTTGGAAACTTGAAGATTTTTTCCAAGTGCTGAAACTTGCAAAAATCCCTGAAAATTCGTGATTGTCAGCTGCCAATTAAAGGATGTAAAAATGGACAGCTTAGTCTTTTGGAAATGACGTGCAATGATACGCTAAGTTGTGGAAGTTTTTCTTAAAATTATTTACACGAAATTAATACTTGAATTGAGGGCTAAGTAGGTGTATGAATTACCCACATTTTAAGATTTTTAAAAATTGGAAAAATTGCTGGAAAAAAAGGGCAGCAAGGGACGTGAATGGGGAAGCAGCTGGTCGGTGGTGATGAAAACAGATTTTTGGACTTTTAAAAATAGTAATAAACGAATTTATATGGCAAATAATTATCCTGCAAATCAAGGGGACAAGCATGTAATTAAGTGGCTGTGGAAAATGCACCAGCAAGTGGGGCCCACTGCTGGAAATTCCAGCTCTAAAAGGCATGCACGTTCAAATGTGTTGGAAGCTTTAAGATTTTTTCCAAGTGCTGAAACTTGCAAAAATCCCTGAAATTTCGTGATTGTCAGCTGCCAATTAAAGGATGCAAAAATGGACAGCTTAGTCTTATGCAAATGACGTGCAATGATATGCTAAGATGCGGAAGTTTTTTTTAAAATTATTTACACCAAATTAATACATGAATTAAGGGCTAAGTAGGTGTATAAATTACCCACATTTTAACATTTTTAAAAATTGAAAATATTGCTGGAAAAAAAGGGCAGCAAGGGACGTGAATGTGGAAGCAGCTGGACGGTGGTGATGAAAACAGATTTTTGGACTTTTAAAAATAGTAAAAAATGAATTTATATGGCTAATAATTATATAACACATCAAGGGGATAAGCATGTAATTAAGTGGCTGTGGGAAATACCCCAGCAAGTGGGGCCCACTGCTGGAAATTCCAGCTCCACAAGGCATGCACGTTCACATGTGTTGGAAGCTTGGAGATTTTTTCCAGTGCTCAAACTTGCAAAAATCCGTGAAAATTCGTGATTGTCAGTTGCCAATTAAATGATGTAAAAATGGACAGCTTTGTCTTTTGGAAATGACGTGCAATGATACGCTAAGTTGCGGAAGTTTTTCTTAAAATTATTTACACGAAATTAATACTTGAATTGAGGGCTAAGTAGGTGTATGAATTACCCACATTTTAAGATTTTTAAAAATTGGAAAAATTGCTGGAAAAAAAGGGCAGCAAGGGACGTGAATGGGGAAGCAGCTGGTCGGTGGTGATGAAAATAGATTTTTGGACTTTTAATAATAGTAAAAAACGAATTTATATGGCTAATAATTATCCTGCAAATCAAGGGGATAAGCATGTAATTAAGTGGCTGTGGAAAATGCACCAGCAAGTGGGGCCCACTGCTGGAAATTCCAGCTCCAAAAGGCATGCACGTTCACATGTGTTGGAAGCTTGAAGATTTTTTCCAAGTGTTGAAACTTGCAAAAATCCCTGAAAATTCGTGATTGTCAGCTGCCAATTAAAGGATGCAAAAATGGACAGCTTAGTCTTATGCAAATGACGTGCAATGATATGCTAAGTTGCGGAAGTTTTTCTTAAAATTATTTACACCAAATTAATACATGAATTAAGGGCTAAGTAGGTGTATAAATTACCCACATTTTAACATTTTTAAAAATTGAAAAAATTGCTGGAAAAAAAGGGCAGCAAGGGACGTGAATGGGGAAGCAGCTGGTCGGTGGTGATGAAAACAGATTTTTAGACTTTTAAAAATAGTAAAAAACGAATTTATATGGCTAATAATTATCCTGCAAATCAAGGGGATAAGCATGTAATTAAGTGGCTGTGGAAAATGCACCAGCAAGTGGGGCCCACTGCTGGAAATTCCAGCTCCAAAAGGCATGCACGTTCACATGTGTTGGAAGCTTGAAGATTTTTTCCAAGTGCTGAAACTTGCAAAAATCCCTGAAAATTCGTGATTGTCAGCTGCCAATTAAAGGATGCAAAAATGGACAGCTTAGTCTTATGCAAATGACGTGCAATGATATGCTAAGTTGCGGAAGTTTTTCTTAAAATTATTTACTCCAAATTAATACATGAAATAAGGGCTAAGTAGGTGTATGAATTACCCACATTTTAAGATTTTTAAAAATTGGAAAAATTGCTGGAAAAAAAGGGCAGCAAGGGACGTGAATGGGGAAGCAGCTGGTCGGTGGTGATGAAAACAGATTTTTGGACTTTTAAAAATAGTAATAAACGAATTTATATGGCTAATAATTATCCTGCAAATCAAGGGGACAAGCATGTAATTAAGTGGCTGTGGAAAATGCACCAGCAAGTGGGGCCCACTGCTGGAAATTCCAGCTCTAAAAGGCATGCACGTTCACATGTGTTGGAAGCTTGAAGATTTTTTCCAAGTGTTGAAACTTGCAAAAATCCCTGAAAATTCGTGATTGTCAGCTGCCAATTAAAGGATGCAAAAATGGACAGCTTAGTCTTATGCAAATGACGTGCAATGATATGCTAAGTTGCGGAAGTTTTTCTTAAAATTATTTAAACCAAATTAATACATTAATTAAGGGCTAAGTAGGTGTATAAATTACCCACATTTTAACATTTTTAAAAATTGAAAAAATTGCTGGAAAAAAAGGGCAGCAAGGGACGTGAATGGGGAAGCAGCTGGACGGTGGTGATGAAAACAGATTTTTGGACTTTTAAAAATAGTAAAAAAAGGAATTTATATGGCTAATAATTATCCAACACATCAAGGGGATAAGCATGTAATTAAGTGGCTGTGTAAAATACCACAGCAAGTGGGGCCCACTGCTGGAAATTCCAGCTCCACAAGGCATGCACGTTCACATGTGTTGGAAGCTTGGAGATTTTTTCCAGTGCTCAAACTTACAAAAATCCGTGAAAATTCGTGATTGTCAGCTGCCAATTAAAGGATGTAAAAATGGACAGGTTTGTCTTTTGGAAATGACGTGCACTGATACCCTAAGTTGCGGAAGTTTTTCTTAAAATTATTTACACGAAATTAATACTTGAATTGAGGGCTAAGTAGGTGTATGAATTACCCACATTTTAAGATTTTTAAAAATTGGAAAAATTGCTGGAAAAAAAGGGCAGCAAGGGACGTGAATGGGGAAGCAGCTGGTCGGTGGTGATGAAAACAGATTTTTGGACTTTTAAAAATAGTAAAAAATGAATTTATATGGCTAATAATTATCCTGCAAATCAAGGGGATAAGCATGTAATTAAGTGGCTGTGGAAAATGCACCAGCAAGTGGGGCCCACTGCTGGAAATTCCAGCTCCAAAAGGCATGCACGTTCACATGTGTTGGAAGCTTGAAGATTTTTTCCAAGTGTTGAAACTTGCTAAAATCCTTGAAAATTCGTGATTGTCAGCTGCCAATTAAAGGATGCAAAAATGGACGGCTTAGTCTTATGCAAATGACGTGCAATGATATGCTAAGTTGCGGAAGTTTTTCTTAAAATTATTTACTCCAAATTAATACATGAAATAAGGGATAATAAGGTGTATAATTTACCCACATTTTAAGATTTTTAAACGTTGGAGAAATTACTGGAAAAAAAGGGCAGCAAGGGACGTGAATGTGGGAGCAGCTGGACGGTGGTGATGTAAACAGATTTTTGGACTTTTAAAAATAGTAAAAAACGAATTTATATGGCTAATAATTATCCAACACATCAAGGGGATAAGCATGTAATTAAGTGGCTGTGGAAAATACCCCAGCAAGTGGGGCCCACTGCTGGAAATTCCAGCTCCACAAGGCATGCACGTTCACATGTGTTGGAAGCTTGGAGATTTTTTCCAGTGCTCAAACTTGCAAAAATCCGTGAAAATTCGTGATATTCAGCTGCCAATTAAAGGATGTAAAAATGGACAGCTTAGTCTTTTGGAAATGACGTGCAATGATACGCTAAGTTGCGGAAGTTTTTCTTAAAATTATTTACACGAAATTAATACTTGAATTGAGGGCTAAGTAGGTGTATGAATTACCCACATTTTAAGATTTTTAAAAAATGGAAAAATTGATGGAAAAAAAGGGCAGCAAGGGACGTGAATGGGGAAGCAGCTGGTCGGTGGTGATGAAAACAGATTTTTTGACTTTTAAAAATAGTAAAAAATGAATTTATATGGCTAATAATTCTCCTGCAAATCAAGGGGATAAGCATGTAATTAAGTGGCTGTGGAAAATGCACCAGCAAGTGGGGACCACTGCTGGAAATTCCAGCTCCAAAAGCCATGCACGTTCACATGTGTTGGAAGCTTGAAGATTTTTTCCAAGTGCTGAAACTTGCAAAAATCCCTGAAAATTCGTGATTGTCAGCTGCCAATTAAAGGATGCAAAAATGGACAGCTTAGTCTTATGCAAATGACGTGCAATGATATGCTAAGTTGCGGAAGTTTTTCTTAAAATTATTTACTCCAAATTAATACATGAAATAAGGGATAATAAGGTGTATAAATTACCCACATTTTAAGATTTTTAAACGTTGGAGAAATTGCTGGAAAAAAAGGGCAGCAAGGGACGTGAATGGGGGAGCAGCTGGACGGTGGTGATGTAAACACATTTATGGACTTTTAAAAATAGTAAAAAATGAATTTATATGGCTAATAATTATCCAACACATCAAGGGGATAAGCATGTAATTAAGTGGCTGTGGAAAATACCCCAGCAAGTGGGGCCCACTGCTGGAAATTCCAGCTCCACAAGGCATGCACGTTCACATGTGTTGGAAGCTTGAAGATTTTTTCCAAGTGTTGAAACTTGCTAAAATCCTTGAAAATTCGTGATTGTCAGCTGCGAATTAAAGGATGCAAAAATGGATGGCTTAGTCTTATGCAAATGACGTGCAATGATATGCTAAGTTGCGGAAGTTTTTCTTAAAATTATTTACTCCAAATTAATACATGAAATAAGGGATAATAAGGTGTATAATTTACCCACATTTTAAGATTTTTAAACGTTGGAGAAATTACTGGAAAAAAAGGGCAGCAAGGGACGTGAATGTGGGAGCAGCTGGACGGTGGTGATGTAAACAGATTTTTGGACTTTTAAAAATAGTAAAAAACGAATTTATATGGCTAATAATTATCCTGCAAATCAAGGGGATAAGCATGTAATTAAGTGGCTGTGGAAATTGCACCAGCAAGTGGGGCCCACTGCTGTAAATTCCAGCTCCAAAATGCATGCACGTTCACATGTGTTGGAAGCTTGAAGATTTTTTCCAAGTGCTGAAACTTGCAAAAATCCCTGAAAATTCGTGATTGTCAGCTGCCAATTAAAGGATGCAAAAATGGACAGCTTAGTCTTATGCAAATGACTTGCAATGATATGCTAAGTTGCGAAAGTTTTTCTTAAAATTATTTACACCCAATTAATACATGAATTAAGGACTAAATAGGTGTATCAATTACCCACATTTTAACATTTTTAAAAATTGAAAAAATTGCTGGAAAAAAAGGGCAGCAAGGGACGTGAATGGGGAAGCAGCTGGTCGGTGGTGATGAAAACAGATTTTTGAACTTTTAAAAATAGTAATAAACGAATTTATATGGCTAATAATTATCCTGCAAATCAAGGGGATAAGCATGTAATTAAGTGGCTGTGGAAAATGGACCAGCAAGTGGGGCCCACTGCTGGAAATTCCAGCTCTAAAAGGCATGCACGTTCAAATGTGTTGGAAGCTTTAAGATTTTTTCCAAGTGCTGAAACTTGCAAAAATCCCTGAAAATTCGTGATTGTCAGCTGCCAATTAAAGGATGCAAAAATGGACAGCTTAGTCTTATGCAAATGACTTGCAATGATATGCTAAGTTGCGGAAGTTTTTGTTAAAATTATTTACTCCAAATTAATACATGAAATAAGGGATAATAAGGTGTATAAATTACCCACATTTTAACATTTTTAAACGTTGGAGAAATTGCTGAAAAAAAGGGCAGCAAGGGACGTGAATGGGGGAGCAGCTGGACGGTGGTGATGTAAACACATTTTTGGGCTTTTAAAAATAGTAAAAAACGAATTTATATGGCTAATAATTATCCTGCAAATCAAGGGGATAAGCATGTAATTAAGTGGCTGTGGAAAATGCACCAGCAAGTGGGGCCCACTGCTGGAAATTCCAGCTCCAAAAGGCATGCACGTTCACATGTGTTGGAAGCTTGAAGATTTTTTCCAAGTGCTGAAACTTGCAAAAATCCCTGAAAATTCGTGATTGTCAGCTGCCAATTAAAGGATGCAAAAATGGACAGCTTAGTCTTATGCAAATGACTTGCAATGATATGCTAAGTTGCAAAAGTTTTTCTTAAAATTATTTACACCCAATTAATACATGAATTAAGGGCTAAATAGGTGTATAAATTACCCACATTTTAACATTTTTAAAAATTGAAAAAATTTCTGGAAAAAAAGGGCAGCAAGGAACGTGAATGGGGCAGCAGCTGGTCGGTGGTGATGAAAACAGATTTTTGAACTTTTAAAAATAGTAATAAACGAATTTATATGGCTAATAATTATCCTGCAAATCAAGGGGATAAGCATGTAATTAAGTGGCTGTGGAAAATGGACCAGCAAGTGGGGCCCACTGCTGGAAATTCCAGCTCTAAAAGGCATGCACGTTCAAATGTGTTGGAAGCTTTAAGATTTTTTCCAAGTGCTGAAACTTGCAAAAATCCCTGAAAATTCGTGATTGTCAGCTGCCAATTAAAGGATGCAAAAATGGACAGCTTAGTCTTATGCAAATGACTTGCAATGATATGCTAAGTTGCGGAAGTTTTTCTTAAAATTATTTACACCAAATTAATACATGAATTAAGGGCTAAGTAGGTGTATAAATTACCCACATTTTAACATTTTTAAAAATTGAAAAAATTGCTGGAAAAAAAGGGCAGCAAGGGACGTGAATGGGGAAGCAGCTGGTCGGTGGTGATGAAAACAGATTTTTGGACTTTTAAAAATAGTAAAAAATGAATCTATATGGCTAATAATTATCCAACACATCAAGGGGATAAGCATGTAATTAAGTGGCTGTGGAAAATACCCCAGCAAGTGGGGCCCACTGCTGGAAATTCCAGCTCCACAAGGCATGCACGTTCACATGTGTTGGAAGCTTGGAGATTTTTTCCAGTGCTCAAACTTGCAAAAATCCGTGAAAATTCGTGATTTTCAGCTGCCAATTAAAGGATGTAAAAATGGACAGCTTAGTCTTTTGGAAATGACGTGCAATGATACGCTAAGTTGCGGAAGTTTTTCTTAAAATTATTTACACGAAATTAATACTTGAATTGAGGGCTAAGTAGGTGTATGAATTACCCACATTTTAAGATTTTTAAAAATTGGAAAAATTGCTGGAAAAAAAGGGCAGCAAGGGACGTGAATGGGGAAGCAGCTGGTCGGTGGTGATGAAAACAGATTTTTGGACTTTTAAAAATAGTAAAAAATGAATTTATATGGCTAATAATTCTCCTGCAAATCAAGGGGATAAGCATGTAATTAAGTGGCTGTGGAAAATGCACCAGCAAAGTGGGGACCACTGCTGGAAATTCCAGCTCCAAAAGGCATGCACGTTCACATGTGTTGGAAGCTTGAAGATTTTTTCCAAGTGCTGAAACTTGCAAAAATCCCTGAAAATTCGTGATTGTCAGCTGCCAATTAAAGGATGCAAAAATGGACAGCTTAGTCTTATGCAAATGACGTGCAATGATATGCTAAGTTGCGGAAGTTTTTGTTAAAATTATTTACTCCAAATTAATACATGAAATAAGGGATAATAAGGTGTATAAATTACCCACATTTTAACATTTTTAAACGTTGGAGAAATTGCTGAAAAAAAGGGCAGCAAGGGACGTGAATGGGGGAGCAGCTGGACGGTGGTGATGTAAACACATTTTTGGGCTTTTAAAAATAGTAAAAAACGAATTTATATGGCTAATAATTATCCAACACATCAAGGGGATAAGCACGAAATTAAGTGGCTGTGGAAAATACCCCAGCAAGTGGGGCCCACTGCTGGAAATTCCAGCTCCACAAGGCATGCACGTTCACATGTGTTGGAAGCTTGGAGATTTTTCCCAGTGCTCAAACTTGCAAAAATCCGTGAAAATTTGTGATTGTCAGCTGCCAATTAAAGGATGTAAAAATGGACAGCTTAGTCTTTTGGAAATGACGTGCAATGATACGCTAAGTTGCGGAAGTTTTTCTTAAAATTATTTACACGAAATTAATACTTGAATTAAGGGCTAAGTAGGTGTATGAATTACCCACATTTTAAGATTTTTAAAAATTGGAAAAATTGCTGGAAAAAAAGGGCAGCAAGGGACGTGAATGGGGAAGCAGCTGGTGGGTGGTGATGAAAACAGATTTTTGGACTTTTAAAAATAGTAATAAATGAATTTATATGGCTAATAATTATCCTGCAAATCAAGGGGATAAGCATGTAATTAAGTGGCTGTGGAAAATGGACCAGCAAGTGGGGCCCACTGCTGGAAATTCCAGCTCTAAAAGGCATGCACGTTCAAATGTGTTGGAAGCTTTAAGATTTTTTCCAAGTGCTGAAACTTGCAAAAATCCCTGAAAATTCGTGATTGTCAGCTGCCAATTAAAGGATGCAAAAATGGACAGCTTAGTCTTATGCAAATGACGTGCAATGATATGCTAAGTTGCGGAAGTTTTTTTTAAAATTATTTACACCAAATTAATACATGAATTAAGGGCTAAGTAGGTGTATAAATTACCCACATTTTAACATTTTTAAAAATTGAAAATATTGCTGGAAAAAAAGGGCAGCAAGGGACGTGAATGGGGAAGCAGCTGGACGGTGGTGATGAAAACAGATTTTTGGACTTTTAAAAATAGTAAAAAATGAATCTATATGGCTAATAATTATCCAACACATCAAGGGGATAAGCATGTAATTAAGTGGCTGTGGAAAATACCCCAGCAAGTGGGGCCCACTGCTGGAAATTCCAGCTCCACAAGGCATGCACGTTCACATGTGTTGGAAGCTTGGAGATTTTTTCCAGTGCTCAAACTTGCAAAAATCCGTGAAAATTCGTGATTGTCAGCTGCCAATTAAAGGATGTAAAAAATGGACAGCTTTGTCTTTTGGAAATGACGTGCAATGATACGCTAAGTTGCGGAAGTTTTTCTTAAAATTATTTACACGAAATTAATACTTGAATTGAGGGCTAAGTAGGTGTATGAATTACCCACATTTTAAGATTTTTAAAAATTGGAAAAATTGCTGGAAAAAAAGGGCAGCAAGGGACGTGAATGGGGAAGCAGCTGGTCGGTGGTGATGAAAACAGATTTTTTGACTTTTAAAAATAGTAAAAAACGAATTTATATGGCTAATAATTATCCTGCAAATCATGGGGATAAGCATGTAATTAAGTGGCTGTGGAAATTGCACCAGCAAGTGGGGTCCACTGCTGGAAATTCCAGCTCCAAAATGCATGCACGTTCACATGTGTTGGAAGCTTGAAGATTTTTTCCAAGTGCTGAAACTTGCAAAAATCCCTGAAAATTCGTGATTGTCATCTGCCAATTAAAGGATGCAAAAATGGACAGCTTAGTCTTATGCAAATGACTTGCAATGATATGCTAAGTTGCAAAAGTTTTTCTTAAAATTATTTACACCCAATTAATACATGAATTAATGGCTAAATAGGTGTATAAATTACCCACATTTTAACATTTTTAAAAATTGAAAAAATTGCTGGAAAAAAAGGGCAGCAAGGGACGTGAATGGGGAAGCAGCTGGTCGGTGGTGATGAAAACAGATTTTTGAACTTTTAAAAATAGTAATAAACGAATTTATATGGCTAATAATTATCCTGCAAATCAAGGGGATAAGCATGTAATTAAGTGGCTGTGGAAAATGGACCAGCAAGTGGGGCCCACTGCTGGAAATTCCAGCTCTAAAAGGCATGCACGTTCAAATGTGTTGGAAGCTTTAAGGTTTTTTCCAAGTGCTGAAACTTACAAAAATCCCTGAAAATTCGTGATTGTCAGCTGCCAATTAAAGGATGCAAAAATGGACAGCTTAGTCTTATGCAAATGACTTGCAATGATTTGCTAAGTTGCGGAAGTTTTTCTTAAAATTATTTACACCAAATTAATACATGAATTAAGGGCTAAGTAGGTGTATAAATTACCCACATTTTAACATTTTTAAAAATTGAAAAAATCGCTGGAAAAAAAGGGCAGCAAGGGACGTGAATGGGGAAGCAGCTGGTCGGTGGTGATGAAAACAGATTTTTGGACTTTTAAAAATAGTAAAAAATGAATCTATATGGCTAATAATTATCCAACACATCAAGGGGATAAGCATGTAATTAAGTGGCTGTGGAAAATACCCCAGCAAGTGGGGCCCACTGCTGGAAATTCCAGCTCCACAAGGCATGCACGTTCACATGTGTTGGAAGCTTGGAGATTTTTTCCAGTGCTCAAACTTGCAAAAATCCGTGAAAATTCGTGATTTTCAGCTGCCAATTAAAGGATGTAAAAATGGACAGCTTAGTCTTTTGGAAATGACGTGCAATGATACGCTAAGTTGCGGAAGTTTTTCTTAAAATTATTTACACGAAATTAATACTTGAATTGAGGGCTAAGTAGGTGTATGAATTACCCACATTTTAAGATTTTTAAAAATTGGAAAAATTGCTGGAAAAAAAGGGCAGCAAGGGACGTGAATGGGGAAGCAGCTGGTCGGTGGTGATGAAAACAGATTTTTGGACTTTTAAAAATAGTAAAAAATGAATTTATATGGCTAATAATTCTCCTGCAAATCAAGGGGATAAGCATGTAATTAAGTGGCTGTGGAAAATGCACCAGCAAAGTGGGGACCACTGCTGGAAATTCCAGCTCCAAAAGGCATGCACGTTCACATGTGTTGGAAGCTTGAAGATTTTTTCCAAGTGCTGAAACTTGCAAAAATCCCTGAAAATTCGTGATTGTCAGCTGCCAATTAAAGGATGCAAAAATGGACAGCTTAGTCTTATGCAAATGACGTGCAATGATATGCTAAGTTGCGGAAGTTTTTGTTAAAATTATTTACTCCAAATTAATACATGAAATAAGGGATAATAAGGTGTATAAATTACCCACATTTTAACATTTTTAAACGTTGGAGAAATTGCTGAAAAAAAGGGCAGCAAGGGACGTGAATGGGGGAGCAGCTGGACGGTGGTGATGTAAACACATTTTTTTGGGCTTTTAAAAATAGTAAAAAACGAATTTATATGGCTAATAATTATCCAACACATCAAGGGGATAAGCCGGTAATTAAGTGGCTGTGGAAAATACCCCAGCAAGTGGGGCCCACTGCTGGAAATTCCAGCTCCACAAGGCATGCACGTTCACATGTGTTGGAAGCTTGGAGATTTTTTCCAGTGCTCAAACTTGCAAAAATCCGTGAAAATTTGTGATTGTCAGCTGCCAATTAAAGGATGTAAAAATGGACAGCTTAGTCTTTTGGAAATGACGTGCAATGATACGCTAAGTTGCGGAAGTTTTTCTTAAAATTATTTACACGAAATTAATACTTGAATTAAGGGCTAAGTAGGTGTATGAATTACCCACATTTTAAGATTTTTAAAAATTGGAAAAATTGCTGGAAAAAAAGGGCAGCAAGGGACGTGAATGGGGAAGCAGCTGGTCGGTGGTGATGAAAACAGATTTTTGGACTTTTAAAAATAGTAATAAATGAATTTATATGGCTAATAATTATCCTGCAAATCAAGGGGATAAGCATGTAATTAAGTGGCTGTGGAAAATGGACCAGCAAGTGGGGCCCACTGCTGGAAATTCCAGCTCTAAAAGGCATGCACGTTCAAATGTGTTGGAAGCTTTAAGATTTTTTCCAAGTGCTGAAACTTGCAAAAATCCCTGAAAATTCGTGATTGTCAGCTGCCAATTAAAGGATGCAAAAATGGACAGCTTAGTCTTATGCAAATGACGTGCAATGATATGCTAAGTTGCGGAAGTTTTTTTTAAAATTATTTACACCAAATTAATACATGAATTAAGGGCTAAGTAGGTGTATAAATTACCCACATTTTAACATTTTTAAAAATTGAAAATATTGCTGGAAAAAAAGGGCAGCAAGGGACGTGAATGGGGAAGCAGCTGGACGGTGGTGATGAAAACAGATTTTTGGACTTTTAAAAATAGTAAAAAATGAATTTATATGGCTAATAATTATATAACACATCAAGGGGATAAGCATGTAATTAAGTGGCTGTGGGAAATACCCCAGGAAGTGGGGCCCACTGCTGGAAATTCCAGCTCCACAAGGCATGCACGTTCACATGTGTTGGAAGCTTGGAGATTTTTTCCAGTGCTCAAACTTGCAAAAATCCGTGAAAATTCGTGATTGTCAGCTGCCAATTAAAGGATGTAAAAATGGACAGCTTTGTCTTTTGGAAATGACGTGCAATGATACGCTAAGTTGCGGAAGTTTTTCTTAAAATTATTTACACGAAATTAATACTTGAATTGAGGGCTAAGTAGGTGTATGAATTACCCACATTTTAAGATTTTTAAAAATTGGAAAAATTGCTGGAAAAAAAGGGCAGCAAGGGACGTGAATGGGGAAGCAGCTGGTCAGTGGTGATGAAAACAGATTTTTGGACTTTTAAAAATAGTAAAAAATGAATTTATATGGCTAATAATTATCCTGCAAATCAAGGGGATAAGCATGTAATTAAGTGGCTGTGGAAATTGCACCAGCAAGTGGGGCCCACTGCTGGAAATTCCAGCTCCAAAATGCATGCACGTTCACATGTGTTGGAAGCTTGAAGATTTTTTCCAAGTGCTGAAACTTGCAAAAATCCCTAAAAATTCGTGATTGTCAGCTGCCAATTAAAGGATGCAAAAATGGACAGCTTAGTCTTATGCAAATGACTTGCAATGATATGCTAAGTTGCGAAAGTTTTTCTTAAAATTATTTACACCCAATTAATACATGAATTAAGGGCTAAATAGGTGTATAAATTACCCACATTTTAACATTTTTAAAAATTGAAAAAATTGCTGGAAAAAAAGGGCAGCAAGGGAGGTGAATGGGGAAGCAGCTGGTCGGTGGTGATGAAAACAGATTTTTGAACTTTTAAAAATAGTAATAAACGAATTTATATGGCTAATAATTATCCTGCAAATCAAGGGGATAAGCATGTAATTAAGTGGCTGTGGAAAATGGACCAGCAAGTGGGGCCCACTGCTGGAAATTCCAGCTCTAAAAGGCATGCACGTTCAAATGTGTTGGAAGCTTTAAGATTTTTTCCAAGTGCTGAAACTTGCAAAAATCCCTGAAAATTCGTGATTGTCAGCTGCCAATTAAAGGATGCAAAAATGGACAGCTTAGTCTTATGCAAATGACTTGCAATGATATGCTAAGTTGCGGAAGTTTTTGTTAAAATTATTTACTCCAAATTAATACATGAAATAAGGGATAATAAGGTGTATAAATTACCCACATTTTAACATTTTTAAACGTTGGAGAAATTGCTGAAAAAAAGGGCAGCAAGGGACGTGAATGGGGGAGCAGCTGGACGGTGGTGATGTAAACACATTTTTGGGCTTTTAAAAATAGTAAAAAACGAATTTATATGGCTAATAATTATCCAACACATCAAGGGGATAAGCATGTAATTAAGTGGCTGTGGAAAATACCCCAGCAAGTGGGGCCCACTGTTGGAAATTCCAACTCCACAAGGCATGCACGTTCACATGTGTTGGAAGCTTGGAGATTTTTTCCAGTGCTCAAACTTGCAAAAATCCGTGAAAATTTGTGATTGTCAGCTGCCAATTAAAGGATGTAAAAATGGACAGCTTAGTCTTTTGGAAATGACGTGCAATGATACGCTAAGTTGCGGAAGTTTTTCTTAAAATTATTTACACGAAATTAATACTTGAATTAAGGGCTAAGTAGGTGTATGAATTACCCACATTTTAAGATTTTTAAAAATTGGAAAAATTGCTGGAAAAAAAGGGCAGCAAGGGACGTGAATGGGGAAGCAGCTGGTGGGTGGTGATGAAAACAGATTTTTGGACTTTTAAAAATAGTAAAAAATGAATCTATATGGCTAATAATTATCCAACACATCAAGGGGATAAGCATGTAATTAAGTGGCTGTGGAAAATACCCCAGCAAGTGGGGCCCACTGCTGGAAATTCCAGCTCCACAAGGCATGCACGTTCACATGTGTTGGAAGCTTGGAGATTTTTTCCAGTGCTCAAACTTGCAAAAATCCGTGAAAATTCGTGATTTTCAGCTGCCAATTAAAGGATGTAAAAATGGACAGCTTAGTCTTTTGGAAATGACGTGCTATGATACGCTAAGTTGCGGAAGTTTTTCTTAAAATTATTTACACGAAATTAATACTTGAATTGAGGGCTAAGTAGGTGTATGAATTACCCACATTTTAAGATTTTTAAAAATTGGAAAAATTGCTGGAAAAAAAGGGCAGCAAGGGACGTGAATGGGGAAGCAGCTGGTCGGTGGTGATGAAAACAGATTTTTGGACTTTTAAAAATAGTAAAAAATGAATTTATATGGCTAATAATTCTCCTGCAAATCAAGGGGATAAGCATGTAATTAAGTGGCTGTGGAAAATGCACCAGCAAAGTGGGGACCACTGCTGGAAATTCCAGCTCCAAAAGGCATGCACGTTCACATGTGTTGGAAGCTTGAAGATTTTTTCCAAGTGCTGAAACTTGCAAAAATCCCTGAAAATTCGTGATTGTCAGCTGCCAATTAAAGGATGCAAAAATGGACAGCTTAGTCTTATGCAAATGACGTGCAATGATATGCTAAGTTGCGGAAGTTTTTGTTAAAATTATTTACTCCAAATTAATACATGAAATAAGGGATAATAAGGTGTATAAATTACCCACATTTTAACATTTTTAAACGTTGGAGAAATTGCTGAAAAAAAGGGCAGCAAGGGACGTGAATGGGGGAGCAGCTGGACGGTGGTGATGTAAACACATTTTTGGGCTTTTAAAAATAGTAAAAAACGAATTTATATGGCTAATAATTATCCAACACATCAAGGGGATAAGCACGTAATTAAGTGGCTGTGGAAAATACCCCAGCAAGTGGGGCCCACTGCTGGAAATTCCAGCTCCACAAGGCATGCACGTTCACATGTGTTGGAAGCTTGGAGATTTTTCCCAGTGCTCAAACTTGCAAAAATCCGTGAAAATTTGTGATTGTCAGCTGCCAATTAAAGGATGTAAAAATGGACAGCTTAGTCTTTTGGAAATGACGTGCAATGATACGCTAAGTTGCGGAAGTTTTTCTTAAAATTATTTACACGAAATTAATACTTGAATTAAGGGCTAAGTAGGTGTATGAATTACCCACATTTTAATATTTTTAAAAATTGGAAAAATTGCTGGAAAAAAAGGGCAGCAAGGGACGTGAATGGGGAAGCAGCTGGTCGGTGGTGATGAAAACAGATTTTTGGACTTTTAAAAATAGTAATAAATGAATTTATATGGCTAATAATTATCCTGCAAATCAAGGGGATAAGCATGTAATTAAGTGGCTGTGGAAAATGGACCAGCAAGTGGGGCCCACTGCTGGAAATTCCAGCTCTAAAAGGCATGCACGTTCAAATGTGTTGGAAGCTTTAAGATTTTTTCCAAGTGCTGAAACTTGCAAAAATCCCTGAAAATTCGTGATTGTCAGCTGCCAATTAAAGGATGCAAAAATGGACAGCTTAGTCTTATGCAAATGACGTGCAATGATATGCTAAGTTGCGAAAGTTTTTCTTAAAATTATTTACACCCAATTAATACATGAATTAAGGGCTAAATAGGTGTATAAATTACCCACATTTTAACATTTTTAAAATTGAAAAAATTGCTGGAAAAAAAGGGCAGCAAGGGACGTGAATGGGGAAGCAGCTGGTCGGTGGTGATGAAAACAGATTTTTGAACTTTTAAAAATAGTAATAAACGAATTTATATGGCTAATAATTATCCTGCAAATCAAGGGGATAAGCATGTAATTAAGTGGCTGTGGAAAATGGACCAGCAAGTGGGGCCCACTGCTGGAAATTCCAGCTCTAAAAGGCATGCACGTTCAAATGTGTTGGAAGCTTTAAGATTTTTTCCAAGTGCTGAAACTTGCAAAAATCCCTGAAAATTCGTGATTGTCAACTGCCAATTAAAGGATGCAAAAATGGACAGCTTAGTCTTATGCAAATGACTTGCAATGATATGCTAAGTTGCGGAAGTTTTTCTTAAAATTATTTACACCAAATTAATACATGAATTAAGGGCTAAGTAGGTGTATAAATTACCCACATTTTAACATTTTTAAAAATTGAAAAAATTGCTGGAAAAAAAGGGCAGCAAGGGACGTGAATGGGGAAGCAGCTGGTCGGTGGTGATGAAAACAGATTTTTGGACTTTTAAAAATAGTAAAAAATGAATCTATATGGCTAATAATTATCCAACACATCAAGGGGATAAGCATGTAATTAAGTGGCTGTGGAAAATACCCCAGCAAGTGGGGCCCACTGCTGGAAATTCCAGCTCCACAAGGCATGCACGTTCACATGTGTTGGAAGCTTGGAGATTTTTTCCAGTGCTCAAACTTGCAAAAATCCGTGAAAATTCGTGATTTTCAGCTGCCAATTAAAGGATGTAAAAATGGACAGCTTAGTCTTTTGGAAATGACGTGCAATGGTACGCTAAGTTGCGGAAGTTTTTCTTAAAATTATTTACACGAAATTAATACTTGAATTGAGGGCTAAGTAGGTGTATGAATTACCCACATTTTAAGATTTTTAAAAATTGGAAAAATTGCTGGAAAAAAAGGGCAGCAAGGGACGTGAATGGGGAAGCAGCTGGTCGGTGGTGATGAAAACAGATTTTTGGACTTTTAAAAATAGTAAAAAATGAATTTATATGGCTAATAATTCTCCTGCAAATCAAGGGGATAAGCATGTAATTAAGTGGCTGTGGAAAAATGCACCAGCAAAGTGGGGACCACTGCTGGAAATTCCAGCTCCAAAAGGCATGCACGTTCACATGTGTTGGAAGCTTGAAGATTTTTTCCAAGTGCTGAAACTTGCAAAAATCCCTGAAATTTCGTGATTGTCAGCTGCCAATTAAAGGATGCAAAAATGGACAGCTTAGTCTTATGCAAATGACGTGCAATGATATGCTAAGTTGCGGAAGTTTTTGTTAAAATTATTTACTCCAAATTAATACATGAAATAAGGGATAATAAGGTGTATAAATTACCCACATTTTAACATTTTTAAACGTTGGAGAAATTGCTGAAAAAAAGGGCAGCAAGGGACGTGAATGGGGGAGCAGCTGGACGGTGGTGATGTAAACACATTTTTGGGCTTTTAAAAATAGTAAAAAACGAATTTATATGGCTAATAATTATCCAACACATCAAGGGGATAAGCATGTAATTAAGAGGCTGTGGAAAATACCCCAGCAAGTGGGGCCCACTGCTGGAAATTCCAGCTCCACAAGGCATGCACGTTCACATGTGTTGGAAGCTTGGAGATTTTTTCCAGTGCTCAAACTTGCAAAAATCCGTGAAAATTTGTGATTGTCAGCTGCCAATTAAAGGATGTAAAAATGGACAGCTTAGTCTTTTGGAAATGACGTGCAATGATACGCTAAGTTGCGGAAGTTTTTCTTAAAATTATTTACACGAAATTAATACTTGAATTAAGGGCTAAGTAGGTGTATGAATTACCCACATTTTAAGATTTTTAAAAATTGGAAAAATTGCTGGAAAAAAAGGGCAGCAAGGGACGTGAATGGGGAAGCAGCTGGTCGGTGGTGATGAAAACAGATTTTTGGACTTTTAAAAATAGTAATAAATGAATTTATATGGCTAATAATTATCTGCAAATCAAGGGGATAAGCATGTAATTAAGTGGCTGTGGAAAATGGACCAGCAAGTGGGGCCCACTGCTGGAAATTCCAGCTCTAAAAGGCATGCACGTTCAAATGTGTTGGAAGCTTTAAGATTTTTTCCAAGTGCTGAAACTTGCAAAAATCCCTGAAAATTCGTGATTGTCAGCTGCCAATTAAAGGATGCAAAAATGGACAGCTTAGTCTTATGCAAATGACGTGCAATGATATGCTAAGTTGCGGAAGTTTTTTTTAAAATTATTTACACCAAATTAATACATGAATTAAGGGCTAAGTAGGTGTATAAATTACCCACATTTTAACATTTTTAAAAATTGAAAATATTGCTGGAAAAAAAGGGCAGCAAGGGACGTGAATGGGGAAGCAGCTGGACGGTGGTGATGAAAACAGATTTTTGGACTTTTAAAAATAGTAAAAAATGAATTTATATGGCTAATAATTATATAACACATCAAGGGGATAAGCATGTAATTAAGTGGCTGTGGGAAATACCCCAGCAAGTGGGGCCCACTGCTGGAAATTCCAGCTCCACAAGGCATGCACGTTCACATGTGTTGGAAGCTTGGAGATTTTTTCCACTGCTCAAACTTGCAAAAATCCGTGAAAATTCGTGATTGTCAGCTGCCAATTAAAGCATGTAAAAATGGACAGCTTTGTCTTTTGGAAATGACGTGCAATGATACGCGAAGTTGCGGAAGTTTTTCTTAAAATTATTTACACGAAATTAATACTTGAATTGAGGGCTAAGTAGGTGTATGAATTACCCACATTTTAAGATTTTTAAAAATTGGAAAAATTGCTGGAAAAAAAGGGCAGCAAGGGACGTGAATGGGGAAGCAGCTGGTCAGTGGTGATGAAAACAGATTTTTCGACTTTTAAAAATAGTAAAAAACGAATTTATATGGCTAATAATTATCCTGCAAATCAAGGGGATAAGCATGTAATTAAGTGGCTGTGGAAATTGCACCAGCAAGTGGGGCCCACTGCTGGAAATTCCAGCTCCAAAATGCATGCACGTTCACATGTGTTGGAAGCTTGAAGATTTTTTCCAAGTGCTGAAACTTGCAAAAATCCCTGAAAATTCGTGATTGTCAGCTGCCAATTAAAGGATGCAAAAATGGACAGCTTAGTCTTATGCAAATGACTTGCAATGATATGCTAAGTTGCGAAAGTTTTTCTTAAAATTATTTACACCCAATTAATACATGAATTAAGGGCTAAATAGGTGTATAAATTACCCACATTTTAACATTTTTAAAAATTGAAAAAATTGCTGGAAAAAAAGGGCAGCAAGGGACGTGAATGGGGAAGCAGCTGGTCGGTGGTGATGAAAACAGATTTTTGAACTTTTAAAAATAGTAATAAACGAATTTATATGGCTAATAATTATCCTGCAAATCAAGGGGATAAGCATGTAATTAAGTGGCTGTGGAAAATGGACCAGCAAGTGGGGCCCACTGCTGGAAATTCCAGCTCTAAAAGGCATGCACGTTCAAATGTGTTGGAAGCTTTAAGATTTTTTCCAAGTGCTGAAACTTGCAAAAATCCCTGAAAATTCGTGATTGTCAGCTGCCAATTAAAGGATGCAAAAATGGACAGCTTAGTCTTATGCAAATGACTTGCAATGATATGCTAAGTTGCGGAAGTTTTTCTTAAAATTATTTACACCAAATTAATACATGAATTAAGGGCTAAGTAGGTGTATAAATTACCCACATTTTAACATTTTTAAAAATTGAAAAAATTGCTGGAAAAAAAGGGCAGCAAGGGACGTGAATGATGAAGCAGCTGGTCGGTGGTGATGAAAACAGATTTTTGGACTTTTAAAAATAGTAAAAAATGAATCTATATGGCTAATAATTATCCAACACATCAAGGGGATAAGCATGTAATTAAGTGGCTGTGGAAAATACCCCAGCAAGTGGGGCCCACTGCTGGAAATTCCAGCTCCACAAGGCATGCACGTTCACATGTGTTGGAAGCTTGGAGATTTTTTCCAGTGCTCAAACTTGCAAAAATCCGTGAAAATTCGTGATTTTCAGCTGCCAATTAAAGGATGTAAAAATGGACAGCTTAGTCTTTTGGAAATGACGTGCAATGATACGCTAAGTTGGGGAAGTTTTTCTTAAAATTATTTACACGAAATTAATACTTGAATTGAGGGCTAAGTAGGTGTATGAATTACCCACATTTTAAGATTTTTAAAAATTGGAAAAATTGCTGGAAAAAAAGGGCAGCAAGGGACGTGAATGGGGAAGCAGCTGGTCGGTGGTGATGAAAACAGATTTTTGGACTTTTAAAAATAGTAAAAAATGAATTTATATGGCTAATAATTATCCTACAAATCAAGGGGATAAGCATGTAATTAAGTGGCTGTGGAAAATGCACCAGCAAGTGGGGACCACTGCTGGAAATTCCAGCTCCAAAAGGCATGCACGTTCACATGTGTTGGAAGCTTGAAGATTTTTTCCAAGTGCTGAAACTTGCAAAAATCCCTGAAAATTCGTGATTGTCAGCTGCCAATTAAAGGATGCAAAAATGGACAGCTTAGTCTTATGCAAATGACGTGCAATGATAAGCTAAGTTGCGGAAGTTTTTCTTAAAATTATTTACACCAAATTAATACACGAATTAAGGGCTAAGTAGGTGTATAAATTACCCACATTTTAACATTTTGAAAAAATGAAAAAATTGCTGGAAAAAAAGGGCAGCAAGGGACGTGAATGGGGAAGCAGCTGGACGGTGGTGATGAAAACAGATTTTTGGACTTTTAAAAATAGTAAAAAATGAATTTATATGGCTAATAATTATCCAACACATCATGGGGATAAGCATGTAATTAAGTGGCTGTGGAAAATACCCCAGCATGTGGGGCCCACTGCTGGAAATTCCAGCTCAACAAGGCATGCACGTTCACATGTGTTGGAAGCTTGGAGATTTTTTCCAGTTCTCAAACTTGCAAAAATCCGTGAAAATTCGTGATTGTCAGCTGCCAATTAAAGGATGTAAAAATGGACAGCTTTGTCTTTGGAAATGACGTGCAATGATACGCTAAGTTGCGGAAGTTTGTCTTAAAATTATTTACACGAAATTAATACTTGAATTAAGGGCTAAGTAGGTGTATGAATTACCCACATTTTAAGATTTTTAAAAATTGGAAAAATTGCTGGAAAAAAAGGGCAACAAGGGACGTGAATGGGGAAGCAGCTGGTCGGTGGTGATGAAAACAGATTTTTGGACTTTTAAAAATAGTAAAAAATGAATTTATATGGACAATAATTATCCTGCAAATCAAGGGGATAAGCATGTAATTAAGTGGCTGTGGAAAATGCACCTGTAAGTGGGGCCCACTGCTGGAAATTCCAGCTCTAAAAGGCATGCACGTTCACATGTGTTGGAAGCTTGAAGATTTTTTCCAAGTGCTGAAACTTGCAAAAATTCCTGAAAATTCGTGACTGTCAGTTGTCAATTAAAGGATGCAAAAATGGACAGCTTAGTCTTATGCAAATGACGTGCAATGATATGCTAAGTTGCGGAAGTTTTTCTTAAAATTATTTACACCAAATTAATACATTAATTAAGGGCTAAGTAGGTGTATAAATTACCCACATTTTAACATTTTTAAAAATTGAAAATATTGCTCGAAAAAAAGGGCAGCAAGGGACGTGAATGGGGAAGCAGCTGGACGGTGGTGATGAAAACAGATTTTTGGACTTTTAAAAATAGAAAAAAATGAATTTATATGGCTAATAATTATCCAACACATCAAGGGGATAAGCATGTAATTAAGTGGCTGTGGAAAATACCCCAGCAAGTGGGGCCCACTGCTGAAAATAGCTGCTCTACAAGGCATGCACGTTCACATGTGTTGGAAGCTTTGAGATTTTTTCCAGTGCTCAAACTTGCAAAAATCCGTGAAAATTCGTGATTGTCAGCTGCCAATTAAAGGATGTAAAAATGGACAGCTTAGTCTTTTGGAAATGATGTGCAATGATAAGCTAAGTTGCGGAAGTTTTTCTTAAAATTATTTACACCAAATTAATACATGAATTAAGGGCTAATTAGGTGTATAAATTACCCACATTTTAACATTTTGAAAAAATGAAAAAATTGCTGGAAAAAAAGGGCAGCAAGGGACGTGAATGGGGAAGCAGTTGGACGGTGGTGATGAAAACAGATTTTTGGACTTTTAAAAATAGTAAAAAATGAATTTATATGGCTAATAATTATCCAACACATCATGGGGATAAGCATGTAATTAAGTGGCTGTGGAAAATACCCCAGCAAGTGGGGCCCACTGCTGGAAATTCAAGCTCAACAAGGCATGCACGTTCACATGTGTTGGAAGCTTGGAGATTTTTTCCAGTTCTCAAACTTGCAAAAATCCGTGAAAATTCGTGATTGTCAGGTGCCAATTAAAGGATGTAAAAATGGACAGCTTTGTCTTTGGAAATGACGTGCAATGATACGCTAAGTTGCGGAAGTTTGTCTTAAAATTATTTACACGAAATTAATACTTGAATTAAGGGCTAAGTAGGTGTATGAATTACCCACATTTTAAGATTTTTAAAAATTGGAAAAATTGCTGGAAAAAAAGGGCAGCAATGGACGTGAATGGGGAAGCAGCTGGTCGGTGGTGATGAAAACAGATTTTTGGACTTTTAAAAATAGTAAAAAATGAATTTATATGGACAATAATTATCCTGCAAATCAAGGGGATAAGCATGTTATTAAGTGGCTGTGGAAAATGCACCAGCAAGTGGGGCCCACTGCTGGAAATTCCAGCTCTAAAAGGCATGCACGTTCACATGTGTTGGAAGCTTGAAGATTTTTTCCAAGTGCTGAAACTTGCAAAAATTCCTGAAAATTCGTGACTGTCAGTTGTCAATTAAAGGATGCAAAAATGGACAGCTTAGTCTTATGCAAATGACGTGCAATGATATGCTAAGTTGCGGAAGTTTTTCTTAAAATTATTTACACCAAATTAATACATTAATTAAGGGCTAAGTAGGTGTATAAATTACCCACATTTTAACATTTTTAAAAATTGAAAATATTGCTCGAAAAAAAGGGCAGCAAGGGACGTGAATGGGGAAGCAGCTGGACGGTGGTGATGAAAACAGATTTTTGGACTTTTAAAAATAGTAAAAAATGAATTTATATGGCTAATAATTATCCAACACATCAAGGGGATAAGCATGTAATTAAGTGGCTGTGGAAAATACCCCAGCAAGTGGGGCCCACTGCTGAAAATTGCAGCTCTACAAGGCATGCACGTTCACATGTGTTGGAAGCTTTGAGATTTTTTCCAGTGCTCAAACTTGCAAAAATCCGTGAAAATTCGTGATTGTCAGCTGCCAATTAAAGGATGTAAAAATGGACAGCTTAGTCTTTTGGAAATGACGTGCAATGATATGCTAAGTTACGGAAGTTTTTCTAAAAATTATTTACACCAAATTTATACATGAATTAAGGGCTAAGTAGGTGTATGAATTACCCACATTTTAAGATTTTTAAAAATTGGAAAAATTGCTGGAAAAAAAAGGGCAGCAAGGGACTTGAATGGGGAGCAACTGGATGGTGGTGATGTAAATAGTTTTTTGGACTATTAAAAATAGTAAAAAACGAATTTATATGGCTAATAATTATCCTGCACATCAAGGGGATAAGCATGTAATTAAGTGGCTGTGGAAAATGCACTAGCAAGTGGGGCCCACTGCTGGAAATTCCAGCTCCAAAAGGCATGTACGTTCACATGTGTTGGAAGCTTGAAGATTTTTTCCAAGTGCTGAAACTTGTAAAAATCCCTGAAAATTCGTGATTGTCAGCTGCCAATTAAAGGATGCAAAAATGGACAGCTGAGTCTTATGCAAATGACGTGCAATGATATGCTAAGTTGCGGAAGTTTTTCTTAAAATTATTTACTCCAAATTAATACATGAAATAAGGGATAATTAGGTGTATAAATTACCCACATTTTAAGATTTTTAAACGTTGGAAAAATTGCTGGATAAAAAGGGCAGCAAGGGACTTGAATGGGGAGCAACTGGGCGGTGGTGATGTAAACATTTTTTTGGACTTTTAAAAATAGTAAAAAATGAATTTATATGGCTAATAATTATCCAGCACATCAAGGGGATAAGCATGTAATTAAGTGGCTTAGGAAAATACTCCAGCAAGTGGGGCCTACTGCTAGAAATTCCAGCTCCACAAGGCATGCACGTTCACATGTGTTGGAAGCTTGAAGATTTTTTCCAAGTGCTGAAACTTGCAAAAATACCTGAAAATTCGTGATTGTCAGCTGCCAATTAAAGGATGCAAAAACGGACAGCTTAGTCTTATGCAAATGACGTGCAATGATATGCTAAGTTGCAGAAGTTTTTCTTAAAATTATTTTCACCAAATTAATACATGAATTAAGGGCTAATTAGGTGTATAAATTATCCACATTTTAAGATTTTTAAAAATTGGAAAAATTACTTGAAAATAAAGGGCAGCAAGGAACGTGAATGGGGGAGCAGCTGGACGGTGGCGATGTAAACAGATTTTTGGACTTTTAAAAATAGTAAAAAACGAATTTATATGGCTAATAATTATCCAACACATCAACGGGATAAGCATGTAATTAATTGGCTGTGGAAAATAACCCAGCAAGTTGGGCCCACTGCTGGAAATTCCAGCTCCACAAGGCATGCACGTTCACTTGTGTTAGAAGCTTGGAGAATTTTTCCAAGTGCTGAAACTTGTTAAAATCGCTGAAAATTTGTGATTGTCAGTTGTTAATTAAAGGATGCAAAAATGGACAGCTTAGTCTTATGCAAATGACGTGCAATGATATGCTAAGTTGCGGAAGTTTTTCTTAAAATTATTTTCACCAAATTAATACATGAATTAAGGGCTAATTAGGTGTATAAATTATCCACATTTTAAGAATTTAAAAAATTTTAAAAATTGCTGGAAAAAAGGGAAGCAAGGTACTTGAATGGGGGAGCTGCTGGACGGTTGTGATGTAAACAGATTTTTAGACTTTTAAAAATAGTAAAAAATGAATTTATATTTCTAATAATTATCCTGCACATCAAGGGGATAAGCATGTAACTAATTGGCTGTGGAAAATGCCCAGCAAGTGGCGCCCAATGATGGAAATTCCAGCTCCACAAGGCATGCACGTTCACATGTGTTGGAGGCTTGGATATTTTTTCCAAGTGCAGAAACTTCCAAAAAATCACTGAAAATTCATGATTGTTTGCTGCCAATTAGAGGATGCAAAAATGGACAGCTTAGTCTTATGCAAATGACGTGCAATGATATGCTAAGTTGCGGAATTTTTTCTTAATATTATTTTCACCAAATTAATACACGAATTAAGGGCTAATTAGCTGTATAAATTATCCACATTTAAGATTTTTAAAAATTGGAAAAATTGCTGGAAAAAAATGGCAGCAAGGGACGTGAATGGGGGAGCAGCTGGACGGTGGTGATGTAAACAAATTTTCGAACTTTTAAAAATAGTAAAAAACGAATTTATATGGCTAATAATTATCCAGCACATCAAGGGGATAAGCATGTAATTAAGTGGCTGTGGAAATTGCCCCAGCAAGTGGGGCCCACTGCTGGAATTTCCAGCTCCACAACGCATGCACGGTCACATGTGTTGGAAGCTTGAAGATTTTTTCCAAGTGCTGAAACTTGCAAAAATCCCTGAAAATTCGTGATTGTCAAATTCCAATTAAAGGATGCAAAAATGGACAGCTTAGTCTTATGCAAATGACGTGCAATGATATGCTAAGTTGCGGAAGTTTTTCTTAAAATTATTTACACCAAATTAATACATGAATTAAGGGCTAATTAGGGGTATAAATTACCTACATTTTAAGATTTTTAAAAATTGGAAAAATTGCTGGGAAAAAAGGGCAGCAAGGGACGTGAATGGGGAAGCAGATGGTCGGTGGTGATGAAAACAGATTTTTGGACTTTTAAAAATAGTAAAAAACGAATTTATATGGCTAATAATTATCCTGCACATCAAGGGGATAAGCATGAAATTAAGTGGCTGTGGAAAATGCACCAGCAAGTGGGGCCCACTGCTGGAAATTCCAGCTCCAAAAGGCATGCACGTTCACATGTGTTGGAAGCTTGAAGATTTTTTCCAAGTGCTGCAACTCGAAAAAATCCCTGAAAATTCGTGATTGTCAGCTCCCAATTAAAGGATGCAAAAATGGACAGCTTAGTCTTATGCAAATGACGTGCAATGATATGCAAAGTTGCGGAAGTTTTTCATAAAATTATTTACACCAAATTAATACATGAATTAAGGCATAAGTAGGTGTATAAATTACCCACAATTTAACATTTTTAAAAATTGAAAAAATTGCTGGAAAAAAAGGGCAGCAAGGGACGTGAATGGGGAAGCAGCTGGACGGTGGTGATGAAAACAGATTTTTTGACTTTTAAAAATAGTAAAAAATGAATTTATATGGCTAATAATCATCCAACACATCAAGGCGATAACCATGTAATTAAGTGGCTGTGGAAAATACCCCAGCAAGTGGGGCCCACTGCTGGAAATTCCAGCGCCACAAGGCATGCACGTTCACATGTGTTGGAAGCTTGGAGATTTTTTCCAGTGCTCAAACTTGCAAAAATCCGTGAAAATTCATGATTGTCAGCTGCCAATTAAAGGATGTAAAAATGGACAGCTTAGTCTTTTGGAAATGACGTGCAATGATATGCTAAGTTGCGGAAGTTTTTCTTAAAATTATTTACACCTAATTAATACTTGAATTAAGGGCTAAGTAGGTGTATGAATTACCCACATTTTAAGATTTTTAAAATTTGGAAAAATTGCTGGAAAAAAAAGGGCAGCAAGGGACTTGAATGGGGAGCAACTGGACGGTGGTGATGTAAACATTTTTTTGGACTTTTAAAAATAGTAAAAAATGAATTTATATGGCTAATGATTATCCAGCACATCAAGGGGATAAACATGTAATTAAGTGGCTCTGGAAAATACCCCAGCAAGTGGGGCCCACTGCGGGAAATTCCAGCTCCACAAGGCATGCACGTTCACATGTGTTGGAAGCTTGGAGATTTTTTCCAAGTGCTCAAACTTGCAAAAATCCGTGAAAATTCGTGATTGTCAGCTGCCAATTAAAGGATGCAAAAATGAAAAGCTTAGTCTTTTGCAAATGACGTGCAATTATATGCTAAGTTGCGGAAGTTTTTCTAAAAATTATTTACACCAAATTTATACATGAATTAAGGGCTAAGTAGGTGTATGAATTACCCACATTTTAAGATTTTTAAAAATTGGAGAAATTGCTGGAAAAAAAAGGGCAGCAAGGGACTTGAATGGGGAGCAACTGGATGGTGGTGATGTAAATAGTTTTTTGGACTTTTAAAAATAGTAAAAAACGAATTTATATGGCTAATAATTATCCTGCACATCAAGGGGATAGGCATGTAATTAAGTGGCTGTGGAAAATGCACCAGCAAATGGGGCCCACTGCTGGAAATTCCAGCTCCACAAGGCATGCACGTTCACATGTGTTGGAAGCTTGGAGATTTTTTCCAGTGCTCAAACTTGCAAAAATCCGTGAAAATTCATGATTGTCAGCTGCCAATTAAAGGTTGTAAAAATGGACAGCTTAGTCTTTTGGAAATGACGTGCAATGATATGCTAAGTCGCGGAAGTTTTTCTTAAAATTATTTACACCTAATTAATACTTGAATTAAGGGCTAAGTAGGTGTATGAATTACCCACATTTTAAGATTTTTAAAAATTGGAAAAATTGCTGGAAAAAAATGGGTAGCAAGGGACTTGAATGGGGAGCAACTGGACGGTGGTGATGTAAACATTTTTTTGGACTTTTAAAAATAGTAAAAAATGAATTTATATGGCTAATAATTATCCAGCGCATCAAGGGGATAAACATGTAATTAAGTGGCTCTGGAAAATACCCCAGCAAGTGTGGCGCACTGCTGGAAATTCCAGCTCCACAAGGCATGCACGTTCACATGTGTTGGAAGCTTGGATATTTTTTCCAAGTGCTCAAACTTGCAAAAATCCGTGAAAATTCGTGATTGTCAGCTGCCAATTAAAGGATGAAAAAATGAAAAGCTTAGTCTTTTGCAAATGACGTGCAATTATATGCTAAGTTGCGGAAGTTTTTCAAAAAATTATTTACACCAAATTTATACATGAATTAAGGGCTAAGTAGGTGTATGAATTACCCACATTTTAAGATTTTCAAAAATTGGAGAAATTGCTGGAAAAAAAAGGGCAGCAAGGGACTTGAATGGGGAGCAACTGGATGGTGGTGATGTAAATAGTTTTTTGGACTTTTAAAAATAGTAAAAAATGAATTTATATGGCTAATAATTATCCTGCACATCAAGGGGATAGGCATGTAATTAAGTGGCTGTGGAAAATGCACCAGCAAGTGGGGCCCACTGCTGGAAATTCCAGCTCAACAAGGCATGCACGGTCACATGTGTTGGAAGCTTGAAGATTTTTTCCAAGTGCTGAAACTTGCAAAAATCCTTGAAAATTCGTGATTGTCAGATTCCAATTAAAGGATGCAAAAATGGACAGCTTAGTCTTATGCAAATGACGTGCAATGATATGCTAACTTGCGGAAGTTTTTCTTAAAATTATTTACACCGAATTAATACATGAATTAAGGGCTAATTAGCTGTATAAATTACCCACATTTTAAGATTTTTAAAAATTGGAAAAATTGCTGGGAAAAAAGGGCAGCAAGGGACGTGAATGGGGAAGCAGCTGGTCGGTGGTGATGAAAACAGATTATTGGACTTTTAAAAATAGTAAAAAACGAATTTATATCACTAATAATTATCCTGCACATCAAGGGGATAAGCATGAAATTAAGTGGCTGTAGAAAATGCACCAGCAAGTGGGGCCTACTGCTGGAAATTCCAGCTCCAAAAGGCATGCACGTTCACATGTGTTGGAAGCTTGAAGATTTTTTCCAAGTGATGAAACTTGCAAAAATCCCTGAAAATTCGTGATTGTCAGCTGCCAATTAAAGGATGCAAAAATGGACAGCTTAGTCTTATGCAAATGACGTGCAATGATATGCTAAGTTGCGGAAGTTTTTCTTAAAATTATTTACACGAAATTAATACTTGAATTAAGGGCTAAGTAGGTGTATGAATTACCCACATTTTAAGATTTTTAAAAATTGGAAAAATTGCTGGGAAAAAAGGGCAGCAAGGGACGTGAATGGGGAAGCAGCTGGTCGGTGGTGATGAAAACAGATTTTTGGACTTTTAAAAATAGTAAAAAAAGGAATTTATATGGCTAATAATTGTCTTGCAAATCAAGGGGATAAGCATGAAATTAAGTGGCTGTGGAAAATGCACCAGCAAGTGGGGCCTACTGCTGGAAATTCTAGCTCCACAAGGCATGCACGTTCACATGTGTTGGAAGCTTGGAGATTTTTTCCAGTGCTCAAACTTGCAAAAATCCGTGAAAATTCATGATTGTCAGCTGCCAATTAAAGGATGTAAAAATGGACAGCTTAGTCTTTTGGAAATGACGTGCAATGATACGCTAAGTTGCGGATGTTTTTCTTAAAATTATTTACACCAAATTAATACATGAATTAAGGGCTAAGTAGGTGTATAAATTACCCACATTTTAACATTTTTAAAAATTGAAAATATTGCTGGAAAAAAAGGGCAGCAAGGGACGTGAATATGGAAGCAGTTGGACGGTGGTGATGAAAACAGATTTTTGGACTTTAAAAAATAGTAAAAAATGAATTTATATGGCTAATAATTATCCAACACATAAAGGGGATAAGCATGTAATTAAGTGGCTGTGGAAAATACCCCAGCAAGTGGGGCCCACTGCTGGAAATTCCAGCTCCACAAGGCATGCACGTTCACATGTGTTGGAATCTTGGAGATTTTTTCCAGTGCTCAAACTTGCAAAAATCCGTGAAAATTCGTGATTGTCAGCTGCCAATTAAAGGATGTAAAAATGGTCAGCTTAGTCTTTTGGAAATGACGTGCAATGATATGCTAAGTTGCGAAAGTTTTTCTTAAAATTATTTACACGAAATTAATACTTGAATTAAGGGCTAAGTAGGTGTATGAATTACCCACATTTTAAGATTTTTAAAAATAGGACAAATTGCTGGAAAAAAAGGGCAGCAAGGGACTTGAATGGGTAGCAACTGGACGGTGGTGATGTAAACATTTTTTTGGACTTTTAAAAATAGTAAAAAATGAATTTATATGGCTAATAATTATCCAGCACATCAATGGGATAAGCATGTAATTAAGTGGCTCTGGAAAATACCCCAGCAAGTGGGGCCCACTGCTGGAAATTCCAGCTCCACAAGGCATGCACGTTCACATGTGTTGGAAGCTTGAAGATTTTTTCCAAGTGCTGAAAGTTGCAAAAATCCCTGAAAATTCGTGATTGTCAGCTGCCAATTAAAGGATGTAAAAATGGACAGCTTAGTCTTTTGGAAATGACGTGCAATGATATGCTAAGTTGCGGAAGTTTTTCTTAAAATTATTTACACGAAATTAATACTTGAATTAAGGGCTAAGTAGGTGTATGAATTACCCACATTTTAAGATTTTTAAAAATTGGAAAAATTGCTGGAAAAAAAGTGCAGCAAGGGACGTGAATGGGGAAGTAGCTGGTCGGTGGTGATGAAAACAGATTTTTGGACTTTTAAAAATAGTAAAAAACGAATTTATATGGCTAATAATTATCCTGCAAATCAAGGGGATAAGCATGTAATTAAGTGGCTGGGGAAAATGCACCAGCAAGTGGGGCCCACTATTGGAAATTCCAGCTGCAAATGGCATGCACGATATAATGTGTTGGAAGCTTTCAGATTTTTTCCAAGTGCTGAAACTTGAAAAAATCCCTGAAAATTCGTGATTGTCAGCTGCCAATTAAAGGATGCAAAAATGGACAGCTTAGTCTTATGCAAATGACGTGCATTGATATGCTAAGTTGCGGAAGTTTTTCTTAAAATTATTTACACCAAATTAATACATGAATTAAGGGCTAAGTAGGTGTATGAATTACCCACATTTTAACATTTTTAAAAATTGAAAATATTGCTGGAAAAAAAGGGCAGCAAGGGACGTGAATATGGAAGCAGCTGGACGGTGGTGATGAAAACAGATTTTTGGACTTTTAAAATTAGTAAAAAATGAATTTATATGGCTAATAATTATCCAACACATAAAGGGGATAAGCATGTAATTAAGTGGCTGTGGAAAATACCCCAGCAAGTGGGGCCCACTGCTGGAAATTCCAGCTCCACAAGGCATGCACGTACACATGTGTTGGAATCTTGGAGATTTTTTCCAGTGCTCAAACTTGCAAAAATCCGTGAAAATTCGTGATTGTCAGCTGCCAATTAAAGGATGTAAAAATGGTCAGCTTAGTCTTTTGGAAATGACGTGCAATGATATGCTAAGTTGCGGAAGTTTTTCTTAAAATTATTTACACGAAATTAATACTTGAATTAAGGGCTAAGTAGGTGTATGAATTACCCATATTTTAAGATTTTTAAAAATAGGACAAATTGCTGGAAAAAAAGGGCAGCAAGGGACTTGAATGGGGAGCAACTGGACGGTGGTGATGTAAACATTTTTTTTGACTTTTAAAAATAGTAAAAAATGAATTTATATGGCTAATAATTATCCAGCACATCAAGGGGATAAGCATGTAATTAAGTGGCTCTGGAAAATACCCCAGCAAGTGGGGCCCACTGCTGGAAATTCCAGCTCCACAAGGCATGCACGTTCACATGTGTTGGAAGCTTGAAGATTTTTTCCAAGTGCTGAAAGTTGCAAAAATCCCTGAAAATTCGTGATTGTCAGCTGCCAATTAAAGGATGTAAAAATGGACAGCTTAGTCTTTTGGAAATGACGTGCAATGATATGCTAAGTTGCGGAAGTTTTTCTTAAAATTATTTACACGAAATTAATACTTGAATTAAGGGCTAAGTAGGTGTATGAATTACCCACATTTTAAGATTTTTAAAAATTGGACAAATTGCTGGAAAAAAAGGGCAACAAGGGACTTGAATGGGGAGCAACTGGACGGTGGTGATGTAAACATTTTTTTGGACTTTTAAAAATAGGAAAAAACGAATTTATATGGCTAATAATTATCCAGCACATCAACGGGATAAGCATGTAATTAAGTGGCTCTGGAAAATACCCCAGCAAGTGGGGCCCACTGCTGGAAATTCCAGCTCCACAAGGCATGCGCGTTCACATGTGTTGGAAGCTTTGAGATTTTTTCCAAGTGCTCAAACTTGCAAAAATCCGTGAAAATTCGTGATTGTCAGCTGCCAATTAAAGGATGTAAAAATGAAAAGCTTAGTCTTTCGCAAATGACGTGCAATGATATGCTAAGTTGCGGAAGTTTTTCTAAAAATTATTTACACCAAATTTATACATGAATTAAGGGCTAAGTAGGTGTATGAATTACCCACATTTTAAGATTTTTAAAAATTGGAAAAATTGCTGGAAAAAAAGGGCAGCAAGGGACTTGAATGGGGAGCAACTGGATGGTGGTGATGTAAACAGTTTTTTGGACTTTCAAAAATAGTAAAAAACGAATTTATATGGCTAATAATTATCCTGCACATCAAGGGGATAAGCATGTAATTAAGTGGCTGTGGAAAATGCACTAGCAAATGTGGCCCACTGCTGGAAATTCCAGCTCCAAAATGCATGTACGTTCACATGTGTTGGAAGCTTGAAGATTTTTTTCAAGTGCTGAAACTTGCAAAAATCCCTGAAAATTCGTGATTGTCAGCTGCCGATTAAAGGATGGAAAAATGGACAGCTGAGTCTTATGCAAATGACGTGCAATGATATGCTAAGTTGCGGAAGTTTTTCTTCAAATTATTTACTCCAAATTAATACATGAAATAAGGGATAATTAGGTGTATAAATTACCCACATTTTAAGATTTTTAAACGTTGGAAAAATTGCTGGAAAAAAAGGGCAGCAAGGGACTTGAATGGGGAGCAACTGGACGGTGGTGATGTAAACATTTTTTTGGACTTTTAAAAATAGTAAAAAATGAATTTATATGGCTAATAATTATCCAGCACATCAAGGGGATAAGCATGTAATTACGTGGCTCAGGAAAATACTCCAGCAAGTGGGGCCTACTGCTGGAAATTCCAGCTCCACAAGGCATGCACGTTCACATGTGTTGGAAGCTTGGAGATTTTTTCCAAGTGCTCAAACTTGCAAAAATCCGTGAAAATTCGTGATTGTCAGCTGCCAATTAAACAATTTAAGAATGAAAAGCTTAGTCTTATGCAAATGACGTGCAATGACATGCTAAGTTGCGGAAGTTTTTCTTAAAATTATTTACACCAAATTAATACATGAATTAAGGGCTAATTAGGTGTTTAAATTACCCAAATTTTAAGATTTTTAAAAATTGGAAAAATTGCTGGTAAAAAAGGGCAGAAAGGGACGTGAATGGGGAAGCAGCTGGTCGGTGGTGATGAAAACAGATTTTTGGACTTTTAAAAATAGTAAAAAATGAATTTATATGGCTAATAATTATCCTGCACATCAAGGGGATAAGAATGTAATTAAGTGGCTGTGGAAAATGCACCAGCAAGTGGGGCCCACTGCTGGAAATTCCAACTCCACAAGGCATGCACGTTCACATGTGTTGGAAGCTTGGAGATTTTTTCCAAGTGTTGAAACTTACAAAAATCCCTGAAAATTTGTGATTGTCAACTGCCATTTAAAGGGTGAAAAAATGGACAGCTTAGTCTTATGCAAATGACGTGCAATGATATGCTAAGTTGCGGAAGTTTTTCTTAAAATTATTTACTCCAAATTAATACATGAATTAAGGGCTAAGTAGGTGTATGAATTACCCACATTTTAAGATTTTTAAAAATTGGAAAAATTGCTAGAAAAAAAGGGCAGCAAGGGACATAAATGGGGGAGCAGCTGGACTGTGGTGATGTAAACAGGTTTTTATACTTTTAAAATTAGTAAAAAATGAATTTATATGGGTAATAATTATCCAGCACATCAAGGGGATAAGCATGTAATTAAGTGGCTGTGGAAAATACCCCGGCAAGTTCGGCCCACTGCTGGAAATTCTAGCTCCACAAGGCATACACGTTCAAATGTGTTGGAGGCTTGGATATTTTTTCCAAGTGCTGAAACTTGCAAAAATCCCGGAAAATTCATGATTGTCAGCTGCCAATTAAAGGATGCAAAAATGGACAGCTTAGTCTTATGCAAATGACGTGCAATGATATGCTAAGTTGCGGAAGTTTTTCTTAAAATTATTTAGACGAAATTAATACATGAATTAAGGGCTAATTAGGTGTATAAATTACCCACATTTTAAGATTTTTAATAATTGGAAAAATTACTTGAAAAAAAAGGGCAGCAAGGAACGTCAATGGGGGAGTAGCTGGACAGTGGGGATGTAAACAGATTTTTGATCTTTTAAAAATAGTAAAAAACGAATTTATATGGCTAATAATTATCCAAAACATCAAGGGGAAAAGCATGTAAATAAGTGGCTGTGGAAAATACCCCAGCAAGTGGGGACCAGTGCTGGAAATTCCAGCTCCACAAGGCATGTACGTTCACATGTGTTAGAAGCTTGGAGATTTTTTCCTAGTGCTGAAACTTGCAACAATCCCTGAAAATTTGTGATTGTCAGCTGCCAATTAAGGAATGCAAAAATGGACAGCTTAGTCTTATGCAAATGACGTGCAATGATATGCTAAGTTGCGGAAGTTTTTCTTAAAATTTTTTACGCCAAATTAATACATGAATTAAGTGCTAAGTAGGTGTATAAATTACCCACATCTTAAGATTTTTAAAAATTGGAAAAATTGCTGGAAAAAAAGGGCAGCAAGGGACTTTAATGGGGGAGCAGCTGGACGGTGGTGATGTAAACAGATTTTTGGACTTTCAAAAATAGTAAAAAACGAATTTATAAGGCTAATAATTATCCATCACATCAAGGGGATAAGCATATAATTAAGCGGCTGTGGAAAATGCACCAGCAAGTGGGGCCCACTGCTGGAAATTCCAACTCCACAAGGCATGCACGTTCACATGTGTTGGAAGCTTCGAGATTTTTTCCAAGTGCTCAAACTTACAAAAATCCCTGAAAATTTGTGATTGTCAAATGCCAATTAAAGGGTGAAAAAATGGACAGCTTAGTCTTATGCAAATGACGTGCAATGATATGCTAAGTTGCGGAAGTTTTTCTTAAAATTATTTACTCCAAATTAATACATGAATTAAGGGCTAAGTAGGTGTATGAATTACCCACAGTTTAAGATTTTCAAAAATTGGAAAAATTGCTGGAAAAAAAGGGCAGCATGGGACTTTAATGGGGGAGCAGCTGGACGGTGGTGATGTAAACAGTTTTTTGGACTTTTATAAATAGTGAAAAACGAATTTATAAGGCTAATAATTATCCAGCACATCAAGGGGATTAGCATGTAATTAAGTGGCTGTGGAAAATGCACCAGCAAGTGGGGCCCACTGCTGGAAATTCCAGCTCCAAAAGGCATGCACGTTCACATGTGTTGGAAGCTTAAAGATTTTTTCCAAGTGCTGAAACTTGCAAAAAGCCCTGAAAATTCGTGATTGTCAGCTGCCAATTAAAGGATGCAAAAATGGACAGCTTAGTCTTATGCAAATGACGTGCAATGATATGCTAAGTTGCGGAAGTTTCTCTTAAAATTATTTACACCAAATTAATACATGAATTAAGGGCTAATTAGGTGTATGAATTACCCACATTTTAAGATTTTTAAAAATTGGAAAAATTGCTGGAAAAAAAGGGCAGCGAGGGACGAGAATGGGGAAGCAGCTGGTCAGTGGTGATGAAAACAGATTTTTGGACTTTTAAAAATAGTAAAAAATGAATTTATATGGCTAATAATTATCCAACACATCAAGGGGATAAGGATGTAATTAAGTGGCTGTGGAAAATGCACCAGAAAGTGGGGCCCACTGCTGGAAATTCCAGCTCCAAAAGGCATGCATGTTCACATGTGTTGGAAGCTTAAAGATTTTTTCCAAGTGCTGAAACTTGCAAAAATCCCTGAAAATTCGTGATTATCAGCTTCCAATTAAAGGATGCAAAAATGGACAACTTAGTCTTATGCAAATGACGTGCAATGATATGCTAAGTTGCGGAAGTTTTTCTTAAAATTATTTACACCAAATAAATACAAGAATTAAGGGCTAAGTAGGTGTATGAATTACCCACATTTTAACATTTTTAAAAATTGGAAAAATTGCTGGAAAAAAAGTGCAGCAAGGGACTTGAATGGGGAGCAACTGGACGATGGTGATGTAAACATTTTTTTGGACTTTTAAAAATAGTAAAAAATTAATTTATATGGCTAATAATTATCCAGTACATCAAGGGGATAAGCATGTAATTAAGTGGCTGTGGAAAATGCCCCAGCAACAGGGGCCCATTGCTGGAAATTCCAGCTCCACAAGGCATGCACGTTTACATGTGTTTGAAGCTTGAAGATTTTTTCCAAGTGCTGAAACTTGCAAAAATACCTGAAAATTCGTGATTGCCAGCTTCCAATTGAAGGATGCAAAAATGGACGACTTAGTCTTATGCAAAGGACGTGCAATGATATGCTAAGTTGCGGAAGTTTTTCTTAAAATTATTTAAACCAAAATAATACCTGAATTAAGGGCTAATTAGGTGTATAAATTACCCACATTTTAAGATTTTTAATAATTGGAAAAATTACTTGAAAAAAAAGAGCAGCAAGGAACGTCAATGGGGGAGTAGCTGGACGGTGGTGACGTAAACAAATTTTTGGACTTTTAAAAATTGTAAAAAACGAATTTATATAGCTAATAATTATCCAACACATCAAGGGGATAAGCATGTAATTAAGCGGCTGTGGAAAATACCCCAGCAAGTGGGGCCGAGTGCTGGAAATTCCAGCTCCACAAGGCATGCACGTTCACAAGTGTTAGAAACTTGGAGATTTTTTCCAAGTGCTGAAACTTGCAACAATACCTGAAAATTCGTGATTGTCAGCTGCCAATTAAAGGATGCAAAAATGGACAGCTAAGTCTTATGCAAATGACGTGCAATGATATGCTAAGTTGCGGAAGTTTTTCTTAATTTTATTTTCACCAAATTAATACATGAATTAAGGGCTAATTAGGTGTATAAATTATCCACATTTTAAGATTTTTAAAAATTGGAAAAATTACTGGAAAAAAAAGGGCTGCAAGGGACGTGAATGGGGGAGCAGCTGGACGGTGGTGATGTAAACGAATTTTCGAACTTTTAAAAATAGTAAAAAATGAATTTATATGGCTAATAATTATCCAGCAAATCAAGGGGATAAGCATGTAATTAAGTGGCTGTGGAAAATGCACCAGCAAGTGGGGCCCACTGCTGGAAATTCCAGCTCCACAAGGCATGCACGGTCACATGTGTTGGAAGCTTGAAGATTTTTTCCAAGTGCTGAAACTTGCAAAAATCCCTAAAAATTCGTGATTGTCAGATTCCAATTAAAGGATACAAAAATGAACAGCTTAGTCTTATGCAAATGACGTGCAATGATATGCTAAGTTGCGGAAGTTTTTCTTAATTTTATTTTCACCAAATTAATACATGAATTAAGGGCTAATTAGGTGTATAAATTATCCACATTTTAAGATTTTTAAAAATTGGAAAAATTACTGGAAAAAAAAGGGCTGCAAGGGACGTGAATGGGGGAGCAGCTGGACGGTGGTGATGTAAACAGATTTCTGGACTTTCAAAAATAGTAAAAAACGAATTTATATGGCTAATAATTATCCATCACATCAAGGGGAAAAGCATATAAATAAGTGGCTGTGGAAAATGCACCAGCAAGTGGGGCCCACTGCTGGAAATTCCACCTCCACAAGGCATGCACGTTCACATGTGTTGGAAGCTTGAAGATTTTTTTCAAGTGCTGAAACTTGCAAAAATCCCTGAAAATTCGTGTTTGTCAGCTGCCAATTAAAGGATGCAAAAATGGAGAGCTTAGTCTTATGCAAATGACGTGCAATGATATGCTAAGTTGCGGAAGTTTTTCTTAAAATTATTTTCACCAAATAAATACATGAATTAAGGGCTAATTAGGTGTATAAATTATCCACATTTTAAGATTTTTAAAAATTGGAAAAATTACTGGAAAAAAAAAGGGCAGCAAGGGACGTGAATGGGGGAGCAGCTGGACGGTGGTGATGTAAACGAATTTTCGAACTTTTAAAAATAGTAAAAAATGAATTTATATGGCTAATAATTATCCAGCAAATCAAGGGGATAAGCATGTAATTAAGTGGCTGTGGAAAATGCACCAGCAAGTGGGGCCCACTGCTGGAAATTCCAGCTCCACAAGGCATGCACGGTCACATGTGTTGGAAGCTTGAAGATTTTTTCCAAGTGCTGAAACTTGCAAAAATCCCTAAAAATTCGTGATTGTCAGATTCCAATTAAAGGATACAAAAATGAACAGCTTAGTCTTATGCAAATGACGTGCAATGATATGCTAAGTTGCGGAATTTTTTCTTAAAATTATTTACACCAAATTAATACATGAATTAATGGCTAATTAGGTGTATAAATTATCCACATTTTAAGATTTTTAAAAATTGGAAAAATTACTGGAAAAAAAAGGGCAGCAAGGGACGTGAATGGGGGAGCAGCTGGACGGTGGTGATGTAAACGAATTTTCGAACTTTTAAAAATAGTAAAAAATGAATTTATATGGCTAATAATTATCCAGCAAATCA